>JAVQJS010158001.1:0-20987 GCA_036024795.1 Galaxias rostratus
TACTTGTTTGAGAAAATGAGTAGGTAAGGGATCTAGGACACAAGTTGATGATTTTGAGGAGCAAATTAATGAAATTAGTTCAGTCTCTTGAGGAAGAGTAAAACATTCCAATCGCTGAACAGATATGGCTGCATTAAGTCTGGGTGAAGGTTGTGTTTTTCAAAAAAATTGTTTTCTAAAAAGACATAAACAATGAGGAATTGGCCAATTTTCCAGTAGGAACAGGTATTGGAAGAATGAAGGGAAATTTTATTTATTTATTTAGTAATTCATTTATTTTTATTTTAATATTTAGTGAAACCTTTCTTCTGTGATTAAGTAGATGACTTCTATATGTTGTTTTGCTGTTAAATGGCGTAGTTTAAAACAATTGCAGACGATGTTTTACGAGCTTTGACCCCTGCTTGCGTTGTTGGCACTGCAGCAAAAAGTGGCTACTGGTGGAAAAATGTAGGGAAATTAAATCATTTGAATCAATAGCCCAACCACGTAACTTATATTTAACAAGCACGCAATTACAATGTGTCACCTGGAAAGCCTTTCACCTGAAATTTTTTCAGGTTTTTACCACGTCACTGGATGGTCTGTTTCAAAAGTGCCCGCCCATTATATTTGTTTACGTAGCTTTTTTTGTTGTACTTAAAATTCATTGGACCAGATACACTTTAGCCAGTGCCACTCAATGGTCTACTCCTCCTACTTTCACAATGCCTGCGTTCATAGATTTGCACGGAGCCGTCTTTATATTCCTGCTATCTGGATATCATGATCTAGTTTTCTTCTCCAAAACGGAAGCCGTAAGTAATTTTTTATCATAATTACAAATCATATCTTTTTTGGAAATGTATTTCTATTATTTGGCAGTGATCTTGTCACTCTCCCTCTCTACTCTTTTGTCTTTCGTTGGTTTCTGATGTTGACTTAGGACCAAAATCTATCTTTCGATAGAATATTGATGACTGGGGCACGTGGCAGGTATGGAGATATACAAGCAGACGAGTTTAGCCACAATTATTGGAATTTTCTGGGGGGGTTAAGAGCACTTAAAAGCACAACAGGTATACATTCAGTTAAACCTTTAGTAATTCTTTCGTGGACAAGTTGTCAAGACAGCGGGCAGAATTTGAACAAGACACCTGTGTTTTCCTCATTCATTAGTTACACATTTCGACTCTTAAACTCTCGCATTTGTTTGATCAATGTATAACGGGCCGACTGTGTGTGTGCCTATTTCAGATATGAAGTCTAAAGGTTAAGGGGGAGTATGTGAACTGTGGTTTTTGCACAAAATGCATATGCACAACAGTTCGTGGTTTATGACATGGTTATTGACGTACATTCTTTGCTTACTGTTCAATTTTAAGATAGCTTAAATTGTAGCACTATGTGATCTAGTCACGCAGGCTAGGTGGGTCTACAGGAGTAGGCTTATCCATTACAAGAATGATTTTTTTTTATTGGTTAAAACTCAAGTGACTCAGTTATCTTTTGCTCACTCTCTCCCTCTTTACAAAACACCCACTTGAGGCTGCTAAATGCAGAGCCGTCCTGTGGCGCGCCTTGACTAATAGCTTGGTGGTTACCAAGTGGTCATCTCTAAAAATTACTCGGCACTGGGTGTTCGGGTTGGGATTGTGTGCCCTGACTAACTTCGGCAGGTACTAAAACGGAATTAGAGGAAAACTACATTTGAGCTTGTAGCTGCCCCGAATCTATAAATAGACCCATGTTTTATGCCCTCAGATTTTCCTTGAAGCCCAAACAAACGGAATGTATTCCCGTTTTGTCGCCATGACAACTCTTCATGGAGAGTCCTCGGTATGAGCTACAGTTCAGTACAGAAATATTCTTTTCATTTGAGCTTTTGTAATTATCTACACAGAAAGACCCCATCATACTCTCAATTGTATAGTACATTGTGATCTCTTTGTTTTTTAATTCTTCTGAATCTGCGTTTGCTATAGCCTCATGCACATAAATACACAAAACAGGAGGTTCCTGTACCAATGTATACCAGGTCAATGTTTCAGCACAATCATTCTAGAACAAGGCTAAACTGCTAGGCTACTGTCAACAAAGGAGCCAATAGAGTGAGCTAGGCCAGTGCAGACAATCAGAGACAAGGGACAGGTGTCAGATCACATACCACGTCCATGAGCCACAGGAGAACCTGATGATTCAGCAGCATTGTTCCATGAGCCATTTCTTTTGAATTTGAGAAGGACTATGATACTGGATATCATAAACCAGCATTATTCCAGTATTAAATTGTGTAGACGTAGCTCTGCTCTGATTTTGTTAGCGATTCCAAGAGGCTATAGAAGACATAGCTGTGGATTGATTGCTTGTGTGTGTGTGTGTGTGTGCGTGTGTGTGTGTGTGTGTGTTTGTTTGTGTGTGTGCGTACGTGTGTGTCTTGCTGATACTGGCAACTCCCCATGTCTTTTACTGGTGAGGTTAAGCTGAAGGAGCACCTTATTGCCACTTGAAAGGTTAAGCTAAGGCAGGGCTGACACATATTCTTTTGACAAATGTGTCTCTCTTCTGATCTTTGTCATTTTTAGGTTGCAGCTTAGCCAGGCAGTCAAATCGAATCTAGTTAGACAAGCAAGTCTCAATATCACATTTTCTAAAAGATATGTACTGTAAACGATTGATGAAACTAAATGAAAGATTGTCTTATCTAAAGATTAAGTTCCAGTGACTAAAGACTGTTTCTTAAATCTTATAGTGTTTGCAAAAAAAATACTATAGCAAATGGATTTTGATTAGTCTAGCTACTCACAAGTCCCCAGATGGACTTGGGAATGACAGCAGTATGGCGGACTCAAGCTATCTTCGGGGGCCGAGCGATTAGCCGGGGGCGGGGCTGCCGGGAGGGAGTCTGTCACGCTGCTAGTGTTTCTGTATTTTTGGTGCTGACTTCTATAGTGTCCTACTAGAACACTCTAAAGTTAGGAAATCTGTCTGTTGCCTTGGTTAAGTGCTAGGGGATAAGAAGCTGCTCCAAACACCTAATGCTCCTACTTTTGTGATCAGCATGCTATAAATAAAGAACAATGACCCGTTCCACTGTATTATATAGCTGGACATTTGGTCATGGTATAGTATAGAACATATTATTTATAACAGTGTAATAACCTGTATAATCTCTTTCTTGAAGGTATTTTACAGCATGGGTTAAACTTTTTTCAGTATCTCTGACAGTTTGTTAGGACTAACCATATCGCTAATTTAACCTGTTGCACCAGCAAGCTTTTTGAAGCTAAGATTAAGCTATTTACTAAAACATTGTTCCTGTGCATGCAAATGGCATCTTATGTGGACCTACGGGCTTTGCATAACACACACTGTTTAATATACATGGTTTCTCTTAAAAGGCAGTTAAACTGGATAAGCACCGCTCTAACACCTGATAGGATTCCTGACTGAGTGAACATTTCTCGGCTGTTAAATTAACTTTTATTCCCCCATTTAGTTCGTGTGCAAATGGCCCCCTAAAACTTGTTTAGATTTTTACAAAGTAGTTTCCTTAAAACGTTAAGGCGTTAATGATTGATTTCTGTTACCCAAGGTTGAAGGGCAAGCCTTGACCATATATGCTCGACTTGCAGCGTAGGTTCCCCCCAGTTGCATTAGTCAGCCCACATGCAACCAAGGTAAGTAGGACGCCTATTTGTAGGCTCGGAAACATTATATCAGTGCCTTAAGGAATAACATGATTACAATACATTTCATTTAAACGGATTCGACCTGCTACCAGCTCACCAACATTAAGTTCAGTTGTCTGGAGTAGTTTTTGATATACTTATTTACATTCAAACAACCCGTCTTTGTATGTACATTTTAACCATTTATTTAGTTTTAATGTATGCATTGTAGCTGTGTCGTTTTGGGAAGGCTGTGGAATGGGAGCCCAGCTTGGCTAGGCTGGTGCATGATAAGTTAACTGGAGGAGTGTTTGATGTCCCCACCCTCCACCCTGTCCATTAGTTGTGTTCGGGTGATGTTTATCTTTCTGTCTGGAACAGCTTGCAGTGTATATTCACCCTGGAACACCTTGTTTTATACCAAGGGTATATACACCTCGCCTACCTTTCCTGCTCGTAGTGTGGCCTGCTAGTACGGGTGGGAGTTTTGTAGTTTACACTAAGACTTGATAGGCCTAGTAGCTGTGGTGGAGTCTGGTGCGGCTGTGTTTAGTGTTTCGAGGCCCGGCGCACATTCTTTCCCTTTGATGAGTCATGTCCTGGGCATGGGTTTGTCTCTGAGTCAGGCCTGGGGGAACCAGACTGCACATGCACACAAACACACCACAATATGCTATGGATAAGCTCTTGTTTAAAGCTCACTTAAACGAGCAAACGAATGTGTTTTAATAGACTATCGCTGACATGCAGACACATTCACGCACATACAGACTGCATTTCTAACAATAAATATGAGCACTGCCTGCTTATGGTATAAAAGGAGTGGATGGATGCAGATTCCATGCACACACAAGCGCACACACACACACACACAAACACCAGGTTTGTACATGCCATTTGAAGGGAGGAGAGGAATGTGTGGCGTGACACTTGAGAAAGTGAACATGTAGTTCACATCTCACCCTCTTAAGGGGCCCTTAGACATGCTGCCAACAGTACATTGTGGCATTTGTCTGTGTTTAAAATGGAGGTGGTTTTCTACGTTTCATATTTTGCAGGAACGCATATATACACTGATTTAATGCTGTGGATGGAGTAAGCGTAAGTGACTGCTTGCAAATCAATATTCTCCTTGAGCGATAAGAACACAGTCCGAGACTTAACAAAGAACACTGGTTCCTCCGGGGCCCGCGTTCGAGACCGTTCTAAACATCCGCCTCGGCAAATGTAAACTGACACTAGAAGCTTTTGGTTAAGGACACAGGGTGGAGTTACCGGGCACTGGTGTGTCGCCTGTGTGTGAGGCGAGGGGCTCGTCCTCTGCGGTTGTCTGGAGCCTGTCGTTGTATCACACAGGATTGATGACTCCGTGTGGCGTCGTTATAGAGCCCCGCTCAGCAACGCACCGTGACTTTGATGGCGGGTCATCTCCGTTTTACTGCTTTTTATTTGATCTATCACTCAGGCTGCCCATCTCACTGCATTAAGCCCTGCTAGGCTTTGTGTGTTATAGATATATATTGCGTGTGTGTGTGTGTGTGTGAGTGCATGCATGTGTGTGTGTGTAATACAGACTGAAAAAGAGCGTGCTGCAGTTAAAAATATTTTCAAAGCGCTTTCCACATTCAGTTATTCTGTCACAATAGGCTGATGGCTTTACAAAATCATAGCCATTGGTTTGTGGATCAAATTTGCTTTTTTGTTTCCTCTTTTAAAAAATGTTATGCTTTTTTTCCTAATTTCACCGTATTCTTACCTTTATCCTATACCCTCCATGTCTTTTTTTCTACTCTCTCTCTCCCTCTCCCTCTATTTTGTCCCCTATATCCAGTGTGGACTGCGTCAGTGATGTCCTCATGACATCAAAAGTCAGAGACATGCTCCTTGTGACCCCGCCCTGACCTTTTGTTGTTGTGGAAACAAGACGACTGGCAGCAGCTATTGGCTATAAGGATCAGAAAGATGACGTCCGTGTCACCCACCCACAGCGATAGCAGTGGCTCATCCAAACATGACAGTAATCAGGTGTGTAGTCACGTCCACATACAGTGAATTTCTTTAAAGACGTCTCAAAACATAGCTTTGCTGTATAGACTGAAAGAAAATAGGCACTTTGTGGTCTGACACATGTGACATGGCCTGCCTACACTACTGTATCTCTCGTCTGTGCCCGATCCCTGCCTTACTATTGATGGCTCTCCCGGATGTGGCACACCAGCCCCGGCACACTGACCACAGTGGATTACATAAGCATTAGATCAGTTCAGTTTAGGTTTAGTGAATACAAATGACCAGCAGTTCAAAAGGTCCCATATAAACTGGCCCATATATGGAGATCCAATTAATCCAGTGCGGTTAATGCAGTCCACCCGCATGACCTTCTGGGTAATTCAGCGACCACATGTTCACTGGGAAAGACAGAGAGGAAGCGTTTTGATTGAAAGATCCAAATGAGTCCCCAACAATCATAGCTTGGTACAGTTTCAGTTTCACAAACAGTTTACTTTTCACTACATATTACTGTACCATAGTGGGTTACTATGTACGTTTTGTATTTTCGCAGCAATAGATAGATACACTGATTCAATCGGCACAATTGAAAATCAGACTAACAAAATGCGGTGTCTTTGGCAGTTGGCTGTGTTTGACCGTGTCTATGTATGGCTCCGTGTCTGCAGGACAGCTGGGAGATAGTGGAGGGTCTTCGCGGCGTGCCGGTCAGCATGCAGGAGCCAGACAAACAGGAGGGCATCCTGTTCAAGAGGAGAAAGTGGCCCATGAAGGGGTGGCACAAGGTGTGCACTGAACGGACGGTTTGACCCCTTCCTATTCCACCACAAGCCTCTTGTATTTTCTCTTCTTCCCAATGATTAGGTTAACCTGTTCCACCTTGCTGTCGTGAGGTTAGAGAGTTCAGGTAAACATGTCAAATGTTAGCACTGGAAATTGTACCTTTTTTATTAATACATTTACCACTTGTTCAGGTATTAATTGAATAATAACAGAGACAAAGAAGAGATGTGCCTTTACTTTGATGTTGCTCAGTTTGTTTTAAGGAAATCATCCTGCTGTTTTTCTCATTTCTCTATGGAGATAGGGCAGAGCAAGAGAGGTGAAAGATGAGAGGTGAAAGAGGAGCAAGCTAGCTAACATGGCTTCAGCTAACACAGTGGTTATCTATACTGCTTTTGAAATGCTTGTTCATTCGAAGCTACTGGTGCCTCAGAAATTTGAATGAAGGGATAACGACGGAAATAGGCAATTGGTGTGCTTTGTGAATTTGTATGGACTATTGAGATATGAATGAAAAGGAACTGCTGTTGAGCAAATATGTTGTGTCCTCTCTACCCAGAGGCACTTTGTGTTGGAGAAAGGCATCCTGAAGTATTCAAAACGTGGGTCGGATGTAAGTATCTCCTTAATGTCGCCACCTGCCTGTAAGAAATGCATTGCTTGCACACACACACACACACACACATACTCACACACACATACTACACATTCTACCACACACGATGCCTTATGAAAGCACAGAAAATCATCAAGGACTGCAGCCACCCAGGCTATGGTCTGTTCTTGCTGCTGCCGTCTGGTAGACGCTACCGGAGCATCCGGGCACGAACGACCAGACTCACAAACAGTTTGTTCCCCCAGGCCATCAGGCTTCTCAACCAGTAACATTAACCTCAGGGATCACATTGATCACACGACTATCATATGTATGCTCACTCCCTATGTACGTTCAATGCGCATCATCACATCACAATCGTATGCACATATTCATCAACACTCCTGCACTATATATTTAAAATATTTTGTATTCCAATTCTCACTGTCCATATCCCCCATCTGTACATATGATGTATATCTTAGTTACTTTTATATTATTTATATTTATGGGATGGATATTTTGGCTCTGTTCTACATAGTTGCTGCCTTCCATGTCATAAGAAATTTCTTTACTCAGAATGATCCTGTATTATACTGTGCACTTGACAAATAAAACACTTTGATCTTTGAATACTCACACACATGCACACACACACACACACACACACACACATACACACACACACAAACACACACACTAAGCAACCTCTGTGCCCTCTTGTCAGAACAAAAAGGGAAAGCCTCGTGGCTGTATTGACGTGGGCCTGTCTGTCATGTCAATCAAGAAGAAAGCCATGTGCATTGACCTAGACACAGAGGACAACATCTACCACCTCAAGGTACAACCTAAACGCACACGCACACACACCCTACCAGTCATCGCTTACAAAAGGCGTCTCCACAGCCTATTTTTAGCTCTGGCTCTCACTGGCAGCGTCTCTCTCCCTCACGCGCTTCCTCATCCTCCTCCAGGTGAAGCCCCCAGAGCAGTTTGACGAGTGGGTCTCCAAGCTGCGGCATCACCGGGTCTTCAGGCAGAACGAGATTGCCATGTACCCCGATGAGAGGAACCTGCTCTACCCACACTCCTCCACCTCGCCCAACCTCAACGACTCCATATCCAAGGTAGCCACACAGTGGGACATGGGACATGGGGGTCCATCTATTATTCAGTGGTCACACACAGTGCCTTGTTGTCCAACCACCTGTCGATCTGCTCTCGCTTCCTCTTTTCATTTTATTACATTTCACGTGTTTACCCTTCTTCTCTCTCACTCTCTCTCGCCTCTCACTCTCTCTGCCTCTCTCTCAGAGGTCCACTTTGACTAAACAGGCGTCGGTCCACCAGGCCAAGGTCAGTGCCTGGCTCCACTCCTCTGAGGACATGAACAAGTGCAGCAGAGGTGGGTTCTCCTCATGGCCGCTCCCGCCAGCGTCTCGGAGTCACTCAACCTTTCTCTGTTGCCCTTCTCACCTTCTCTCTCTTCTTCTCCTCAGATTTGGAGGACTGCGAGTCCTACCTGCTGGAGCTCAACTTGCTACTGAAGAGCATGGAAGTTCTCCACCGTACCTACTCTGCCCCGGCCATCAGTTTAATGCAGGTAGAGTACAGTCCCACCCCTCTGGGGCTCCCTCTCCACATCTTCTCTAGATGTAGCTCCACCCTGACCTGTCTTTTCCTCTGTGTCTGTGCGGCGACAGGCCTCCACCTATGACATCCCCAAGAAGGAGAAAAGGCCAAGGAAATGGCGGCCTTCCAAGAACTACAGCAAGGACCCCAAAGCCACACTGCAGGTAAGTCCTCTCTCTAGCCTTGAAGTATAGCCCTACGTTGATTCGTTCATTTTGGGAATGCGTTGAGAAAAATGTATCCATCAAAAAATTAGCAAGGCAAGTCATTTCATTTCCCCAAGTGTGTGTTCCTGTTCTTATCCCATTTCTCTTCCTCTGTTCTTCTTCCCCAGGTCCCCAGCACTATGTCCTCCACCTCCAACTTGGCGCGCCTCCACGCCTCCAACCCCAATCTGTCCACACTGGAGGCCCATGCCCCGGAGGTCTGCCCAGAGTCCCCAGACTCGCCTACAGACGCCTCCCGCCTACAGCAGGACTTCTGCAGGCTGGCCAACAACAGTAAGTCTGGCACTCGGTCGGGTGTTGTGAGTAGGTCTGCATTCAGAGTTAAGGCTGGGAGTGGTACTGAGGGACTGGTGACACAAAGAGGTCCGATGATCGTTTTACCTTCTGAGTTTAGCATTACAGAATAGTGTCGTTGAACACTTTCCTCCAGTATTGTCGGACTCTGCAATACAAATGGTTTCTGAGATCCGTCTCCTCTCTTCCGCTTTCCAGTCCACTGTACCCTGAAGTCTGCCTTCAGCTCCCTGTCAGCAGAGAGGGACAGACTGAAGCACACTGTTGACCTGCAGGCCCCTCCACCAGCCCAAGTCCTCGGCCTGAAGAGCACATATCCATTGGTACCTAATGTCTGCCTGTGAACAGGCCAATCTGAATGGCACCCCTGTTGTGAAAAACGCGCCTATTATCAACATCTGAATGCCTGCTTCCTTTACTCTCTCCAGGACTGTCCGGATGGTGCCCGCCCCCTGGTCCATCAGGCGTCCAATGAGAGCCGAGCGTCCATTCCAGAGTCCATGTCAGAGTTCTTTGACGCTCAAGAACACCTCCTTTCCTCCAGCTCCTCTGAGGTCAGAGGCCTTTCCACTTCCTGTTGCTCTTTGACCAATCAGGGTGGATGGCTTTTGGCCCCTCCAACCCTTCGGAACTTACAATAATAATTCTGCTCACGCTAAGTCTTGGTTCTAGATTTTCCCCTGTACGAAGGATGTGACACTGCAACTGGTTGATTGTCTGCTGACATTTGGCCTGTCAACAGGTTTCGGACGACGACTCGTACATCAGTGACATCAGCGACACTATCTCCATGGATACGTACAGCAACGAGGGACGCAGCCAGAGGCACAAATCAAGTCAGTCCATCCCTATATTGCCGGTGTAACCTGCGGAGTGAGCGAACACTTCCACTGTTTGTGAATCACCACTGACCTCCCCCAGTCTCACGCTCCTGTCCTCTCCTCCTCTCATATCTCTTCCCTCCCCCTTTCCCCTCGTCACACCTCCAGCCAGCAGCACGGTAGGCCACGCCCACCCACGGCGCCGCACCGCCCTGCCCTCGCCCAGTCCCTGCAGCAGCAGCGTGAGCCTGTGGAACATCCTGAGGAACAACATAGGGAAGGACCTGTCCAAGGTGGCCATGCCGGTGCAGCTCAACGAGCCCCTCAACACGCTGCAGCGGCTCTGCGAGGAGATGGAGTACAGCGAGCTGCTGGACACGGCCAACCACACGCACGACCCTTTCCTGCGCATGGTGCGTGTGCGAATGTCGTTTGTGTGTTAGTGTCCGTGTGTGTGAGCATTGTTCAGGTTCCCAAACGCCTACTGTTTTGAAATCGTACATTTCTAAACACGTGAGCGTCTATCCTGTGCTTTGGGCTTGGACCACTTCCAGAGCGAGTGGCTGATTGGCACGCCTACCTCACCCACTGTCTCCTCCTCCAGGTGTATGTGGCCACGTTTGCCGTGTCGGCCTATGCCTCCAGCTACAACCGGGCCGGGAGCAAGCCGTTCAACCCCGTGCTGGGTGAGACGTACGAGTGTGACCGGCCAGACAAGGGCTTCAGGTTCATAGCGGAACAGGTAGAAATCACACACTCATCTCCCAAGAGGGAAGGTTGTGACATAACCTGACATCCGCCGTGAAGATGGTGTTTGTGATTGTATCCCTTTCCCTTGTCTTCATGTCTCCCTGCTCTAGGTGAGCCATCACCCGCCCGTCTCAGCGTGCCACAGTGATTCTAAGAACTTCTCCTTTTGGCAAGGTGAGCACTCCTAGTGTTGCATTTTCTCCTAGATACAAATGAGAGGTGTATGATACTTGAAGGAGACCTTTAGCTTTGTCTCTTACCTCTCAAAATCCACTCAGTAGAAGTGACATCCAGTCTCACAGTTGGTGAGCCGTAAAGAAGTTCTCAGAATTGTTTCTAATTAGTCTCATTTGTATCTTCAAGTAGTAATGACCAGAATTTTTATCTCAGTCAATGATCATTCAAGTCTCAAAATGATGTTGTCTTTTATTTCCCTTATTTCTGCTTTTACGAGGCTTTTAGGAACAGAAAGTTAGAAGCAAACGAGCACAAATAAGATTAAGAACTAATATATTGCTCCTAGAGAGCAATCCTATTTATTGCAATTCAACTTTGCAATCAGATTTTTTCCTCTGGGCATGAGCGCACTTGCTGAAGATGAATATTTGCACAGTGCACAGCACTTTTAATAAAAACACTGTGGAATAAACCCTAGGTTTAGTCTGAAAATGCAGAGCGTACCAAAATCCTGGGATTAAGTTAGTGCTTTGATTATCAGACGTGATTCAACAAGTGCCCTTCCTTTACTGGCGTCAAGCTAAATAACAACGTTTACGTTGTGTGGAGCATTGCTTAATGAAAACCGAAAAGGTTTCTTTTTCTAAGCAGGAGAATTATCAACAAGTGCCTGTCCTTTTGTCTCCTGTTTCCCTAGATGTGCGGTGGAAGAACAAATTCTGGGGTAAATCCATGGAGATAGTTCCCATGGGAACCACCCATGTAACCCTGCCTGCGTATGTCCCTTTCAACTTGTTGATGTGTGTGTGTGTGTGTGGCCGTGTGTGTTTGCATGTGTATGCTCTCTCTGTGGTTGAATACATTCAAGTTAGTACAGGTGTTAACTAATACTGTGTGTGTGTGTGTGAGTGTGTGTTTGTGTGTGTGTGTGTGCGTGCGTGCGTGCGTGCGTGCGTGCGTGCGTGCGTGTGTGTGTGTTACGGTAGGTTTGAGGACCACTACGAGTGGAACAAGGTCACTTCGTGCATACATAACATTCTAAGTGGCCAGCGCTGGATCGAACACTACGGAGAGATGTCCATCAAGAATATCAACAGTGACGTCTGTCAGTGCAAAGTTACCTTCGTTAAGGTGAGACAGCAAAACTGAAATCCGTCCCTGCCGTGGTTTGGTCTAATTGTTTTGCGCCATCTCAAAATGTTCTTGGTAGGTAATTTGACCCTCTCCTCCTCTGTGGCAAATACTGCACTGGTACAAGTCATTACCAGTTGTTACTTAGCCTTTGAAGAACGTTCTTAGTGTTATGGTGCACATTTTGCTTCAACAGCACCATCTACTGGACAAACACATCACAAACCTCTTGAGTGATTTTGTAGGGCTGGGAAGTAGTGCGTAGCACAATACACAGCATTATGTGCTCTGTCTTGTAGGCCAAATCCTGGAGCGCTGCAGTAAATGAAATACAAGGCGTTGTGGCGGACAGCGAGGGGCGTGTTGTGCACACCATTTTTGGGAAATGGCACGAGGGGCTGTACCAAGGAGACCCGCCCTCCGCCACCTGCGTCTGGAGAGCGAGTGAGTGTGGTGGCCCAGTACCTGCACAGCCAGGGCGCTAATCTAATCTAGGATATTTGACTCTGTGTGTGTGTGTGTGTGTGTGTTTGTGTGTGTTTTACAGACCCTATGCCAGAGAACCATGAGCAGTACTATGGTTTCACCCAGTTTGCGGTGGAGCTGAACGAACTGGATATCACCCTAAGGCCCCTGTTGCCCCCCACAGACACACGCTTCCGCCTGGACCAGAGGTCAGCGCGCTTCTCTACCCATCGCCATTCATTCTCTCTCTCGCTCTCTTTCTCTTTCTCCATCTGCTTGCTCTTATGGTTTTGAAACCATCCATCAACTTCTTCCTTCTGTGTGTGGGCACGGCCACCACCCGTCTGAATCCTCACGATGAATAAAAGGGAATCCAAAATGAACAAATCCCTCCATGTGTCCTGTGACTGTCCAGGTTACTGGAGGAGGGGAACGTTGAGGGGGCCGAGGAGCAGAAACAGAGGGTGGAGCAGCTCCAGAGGGACCGAAGGAAAGTCCAAGAGGAAAACAAAATGACTCACCAGCCACGCTTCTTTAAGTAAGTCTCTCCATTTTGTCCGTGTGCCTGTTTTGTTTGTGTGTGTTAGCATGGCAAATGTAATTTGTATCAGCATCATGTGCATAACCAACCCATTAGCCTCACGTGGCCCGTGAGGGGAAACTTGTTGGCAGAGGATATAACTTCTGGCTACATTCTACGGTTTGCATAACAAAGTTCTCGAGAGGACGAGGCCTTCTCCCAGAGAGAGTGCATACCATGTCCTTATTTCTCCAGCCTTTTAATTTTTTTAATGATTTAATAAGGATGCCGTTGCGATTTGATCGTGTTTGCGTTTCTCTTTACAGAAAATCTAAGGACGATACGTGGGTGAGCTCTAATACTTACTGGGAGCAACGGAGAGACCCTGGCTTTAGTAGAGTCGACTTCCCTGTGCTCTGGTGATGCTTACCCCCTGACTGCTGGCCTGCGGGTCGGCTTCCACCAACTCAGCCCAACACTGAAGCATTCAAGACAGAACCTTGTTGACCTGGAGTCCTGGTGACCGTTGGCTGGCATATGTCGAGGTCACCCCGGCAAAACATGGACTTCCTACTTCCTCTTTTAGGGGTTTGCACCAACTTTCAAACTGGAAATAGGGCTTTCACTTGATTGAGTCAAAAGCATAGTCTGCGTGTGTCATTCCATTTAATTCTGTCTTTTTAGGGTACACATTTTGCCTCTATCTATGTTTTATGTATATTTGTGATAAATATATTTTTAATCGTAAGCACAATAGATTTATATATTATATTCATATGCATTCCAGCATTTATTAAAGTGCCTTGATATAGAGTACTGTACTCAAACAGCTGCTGGGTTGCAATTATGCAAAGAGTTGAATGTGCAGAATTATAGTGCCTCTCGGGTCGCACTCTCATTAATGTGTTTGTCTTATGTCATCTGATGAAAAGAATGAGGATCGCCAGGGTCACGGATTTGACTGTGAACCTGGCTCCGAGGTCAAACACTACTCACTCTGACTCTCTGTCCCATGTATCTTGACGTGACCTGATATACCAGTAAACCATAACAGTTAAAAGAGGGTATTTTTAAGCGTGTACGTTGCCTTTCCATGACCAGTTATTGTTACTGTCATAAAGAATCTCACTGAGAAATATAGCAATAATACATACAGTATGTCTAAATATAGACAATAAACTGTTCATCTTTTAAATATTGTTTTGTGTGATGACTTCAGTACCTCTGGGCCTGGGAGATAAGGTTAAGAATATGGGTAATCTAAACAACATGAGCATGGCCCCCAAAGACCTTCTTATCATACATTAAGCCTCAAAAACGAACGTTGTCTTTTGAATGGCATTGTCTTGATAGAGACAGTAAGGGAAGTGGGTACTCCCACAAAACACTTTCACAAAGCAGAGTAATGAATTGGACTCATAACTCTCAACGACCTGCAAAACATGAATTCAGGTATTCCATTCTTTTTCCAAAGTCACTACTGCTGTAAAGAAATTGAAAGCCCCCTGGTTCTACAAAACACTGAACTAAAACGTTATGATCGTCGCTCTCACTCACCGGTGGACCCCGGGGGCGTGGCAGACTCATGGTAATAAGTTCTCTGTATAACACCGTCGGGTTTGCTCTTCCTTACCCCGACATAATTCAGAAGGGCCCGCTGGCAATCTGAATGAACATCTCCCCCTTTTGCGCAACTGTAAGTTACACGTTGTTGTCTTTTTTATCCTTCAACAGCCAAATCAATGTGGTCTATACTTTTTTAACATCGTATTGTTATTTTCGATTGCGTCTAAGTCTACTGTAAATAAAATGTGGCGGCAACAAGAACTTTGCTCACACCGCTTGTGTACGTTTTGGATACACGCATGGGTATAGACGATGACATTCCTGGGCTGACTAATGCAGACGCGTAACACAATTCGATGGTGTCTTAAAATAGGATTAAACTTGTCGATTGTAATTAATTAATATTTACTATGCTTTTCAGTCGTATTTAGTGTGACTTACTAGTATACATCCAGGAGGCTATGGAATGTTTAGTCTAACAGTTATTTACAAAAATTTGCCTGTTACAACCTAGAACAAATATATTCATAATCCAAATCATGTGTTAAGGCAGGCTACGGGAGCAGCATTTTAAAACGCTGACCTCATGACGCAAACAGTTTAGTTTACGCAGTTACCTAATCAGATCTCCACTTAACGGTCTCTCGTGTGCCCAGTTGTGAATTCCGAAGCGGTTCATATTTAATATTTTTCTTATTTTCAACGGATTTTCAAAGTTTCTTGATGACTTGAGCTACGGTTTTTCTCAGTTGTCTCAATATCTTTCTTTAGTTTAAGTTACAGTTGTTGGGTTCTAAATGTGAAGTTTTTAAAAAAAAATGTATTTTAGCATGGATTACATCATGGTCTCTCTCCTTCTATCTGGTTTCCCATCCAGCTGCTTAAAATATTTACACTTAGAAATCTGAGCTGATGAGTATCGAAGGACACTGGGCTATGGTTTAACTAAGGGTGATCTGTGCCTGTGTGTGTGTCCATCTGTGACTTGGCTTGGGAGTCCGAATTACAAAGTCACAAGTGTCAAAATATGCACACGCACACATACACCCACACACGCATGCGCGCGCTATTTAAACCTTTGGGAAACATTTGGGAAATATTGCAATAGTACAACACAGTGTAATGATATCACTGCTAAAGTACTTTCCTAATGATATAATCATTTGAGTACACTCACTGAGGTTGCTGCTACATGATTTGTGTCTGTTTATCAGTGTACTTGTTTCCCCCTTTAGGTTTTGTGTTAATTGCCACCCTTGCAGAAGGGATGTTTTCCAAGGCCACTGCCAACTTCCTCCGTCAAATCGACACCGAAGGAAGCCTGATCCATGTGTCCCGCCTTAACGACTCACAGAAGCTGGTTCCCATGGCGCTGGTCGTCAAGCGCAACCGCTTCTGGTTCTGGCAAAAGCCCAAGTACCAGCCGTCGGACTTCACCCTCAGTCATCTGCTGGTGGGAGATACATTGCTCAGTGCAAGTATGCGTTTACTCATACAGTAACAAACACACACACAAGGACACACACACACCCAACACACAAAACACAGGTGTTTTAACAGTCAAATTATTGCAACTAATTAAATGGCAACTTAATTTATAAAGCATGGGAGAGAAGAAGAAAACTTTGTATGTTTGAGTTAGAGTTTGCATTTTACTTCTATTCTTGTTTGTATACATAATGCAAAATATTTATGACGTGTCTTATAATGCAGGCTGGGCATCTTAGGTGCACGAAACGATATGAAAAAAATCTATCATGAATGAAATAAAATCAATGATCAATCAATCATATCATGGCCGTCTCATTCTCTTAGCTGTTACAGAGAAAGATTTCCTCAGCTATGAAGGGACATTCGGAGACACTCTAAGTGGCAAGCTGGATGCCAAGGCGGGTGATACCAAAGTCATAATGGAGGGCAGTGGCTCATCCCAACTCCAATCGTCTTTCGGCAAACTCAGGAAACAGGAAGTGGATGTACAGAAGATACTGCTTGCCTCCGAAGACAGGCACTTGTTTGAGATATACATATATATATAATATATATATTTTTATATATATAGTGTGTGCACGTCCAACTATAGGTTGAACTGCCATTCATCCGAGTTAGACATGCCAACACCTATGTTCTGCCCCAGAATAATTGTGACCTCTCTTTGCCTCTCTTTGCTGCGGCCCCATCCTCCATCAGGCTGGTAGATATGAAGCACATGCTGGTGCTGCAGCTGGCGAAGGGAGCCGAGGTGCTGACGGTGCTGAAGGAACGTGTTTTGACCACCAGCCCCTGCTCCATCACCCAGAAACACAAGAAGCAGCACACCTGTGGGGGGAAGGCCATCCTAAGGGTACTGGGGTTCAACCCTTTGGAGGTCAGTGTGTGTGTTTGTGTGTGTGTGTGTGTGCGTGCGTGCGTGCATACGAGCGTGTGTGTATTTGTAGAGGACCGGTTGGGTGAATAGTGCAGTTGCATGCAACACGGAGGCTACATTTGATATTCTTCAACCATTGTCTATGTGTGTGTGTGTGTGCATATGTGTGCATACGTGTGTGTGCACATGTGTGTGTGTGTGTGTGTGTGTGTGTGTGTGTGTGTGTGTGTTTGTGTGCGTGGGTGCGTGTGTGTTGGTGCCTGTCTTTGTTTTGTAGGTGTGTGTAACAGAGGGTGGCAGGGAGGAGGCGAGTGATGTGTCATTGGAGATTCCCTCTGGTACTGTCATTGCCTACAGCCTCATAGAGCTGAAGATTAAACAGGACGGACACTATGGTTTGTAATGTGGACTGTGTGTGTCTATGACGTCATCCTTGGGTTTTTGTGCCCGTACTTCAGATGTATGATGTCATGCTGTGGATCAGGCGAACACATTGGAATTAAAATCAAAATAACTACAGTCCTTACAATTAAATTATTACCATTACACGTTTGTCTTGGCTCCTTTGTCTATAGCCCCAAAGGAAATAACTAGTAGGTGACGTATTTTCTCTGAAACCTGTACTCTCGTTGAATATTGTCATCATTGCATTCGTTTAGTTGAAGTTTTGTTATGTTATGTGCTTGCAGAACTGTGTCTCCAACCGAGTACAATTGGAGGTTTTGAGGCAGACTCTGGGAATTCCACGCTCTCTGAAGATTCCTTTGACACCCTGTATGTGGTGGATGGTCCGGAGTGGAAAGGGGAGAAGGTTCCGGAAGGTTTACCGCTCAGCGTGATGCATAATAGTGCGTTGTTTGTGCGTGCAAATACATTTTAAACTTCCTCTTTACCCAATTGTCCCTAGATGATGGTGCCCATGTGAAAGAAGAAGTGCTCTGTGCACTCTATGAGAATGGGTTTAGTGTAATTTTCTCATGCTCAGTTTGCACCTTTATAATTTTATTTAACAGGAACAACTGGCCATTTTTAATTGTGCAATCACTTGTCAGTTCAATTTCAGCTTTTGTGAAATATTGAAAATCCCTCTATTTTCACTTCTAATGATGTCTTCAATCATGTCACTGTGATAGGACCTTCCTCGGGTGAATGATGATGTTCCCTTTATCTGCAGAAATACAGCCCCTGGAGATGTATTTGTGTCCGTTAGCGGTTCTCCCACAGGAGACCCGGCTGGCTCTGTTCCAGGGGTTCCGGGAGATTTTGGCTGATAGAACTTTACTCGAAGTTCTGGAAAACATGGTAGGTAGCACAACATTATCACAGCGTACACACCTTTGATGCAGACGAACACAGACTGTGATACTTTTGGACAGCTAGAGGAGTGGTGTAGGGGGGAAACATGCGACAACACTCAGCTGACGGAGCTACCGGATGGCCAGAAAACCTCTGTCTCCGGCATACTGGACCTTCTCCAGCCCGACCCAACCAATTGCACTGACACACCTGCTCATCTCACAGCCTTCCACCTGTTGGTCAGTGCAATAGAGGGTGAGGAAGAAGCTCCATTGCCTGCCTCCACATGGCAGCAAGCTTAAGACATCCATTTTGTATTGACAGTTGACACATTATTTGGACTCTGGATCATGTTGTCCACTTCTTTTTACATTTTGCAGTGTTGCCAGATGAGACTCTTTTTCTTCTGAGAGAGAGTTGTCTTGAAACTCTGGAGGCGCTTGACATCCTGGTAATTTTGACACTATACTCTGCTGAAACATAAGACTTTAAAATGAACATGTAGTTTCCAATATGATTTTGTACTGTGTTGTAAAACATCTTAGTTCCACATTTTCCTCCAATAGATAATCAGGCTGAAGGAGAACCTCCAGCCTCTGCCCATGAAATCACTGCCTTTCCCACTGGAAGAAAACGAATCCTTCCATTGGACCGAAAAGATCCTCAGCTCAGCCAATGTGTGTCTAAGGAAAGACACTGAAAACGTGTGGGTGGAGATTGGAACAAAGCCAGGAGTGTTGCCATTGGTGCTGTGTGTAGGTGTGCGAGGCCTAGTCTGTCTGTGTGCAGGACGGTGTTTGTAAATGTGTATTTTAAATAGTGAGACCATAGCTCTTGATTTCGGAAGGTGCTTTGATCACATTGGTATGTATGTGTCCGCGTGTGCATGTGTGTGTGTGTGTGTGTTAGAATATATAAATATATTTTTGTGTTTGTAAATGTATCTTAAACATCAACAGGCAAAATACTTTAGTTCCATAGTTATTTGGTTGGAAAAACTGAGGCCAAAATATTGTTTGAGCTAATCACATTTTTGAGGTTTCGATTCAGCACTTTTTACAATTTGAAAGAAAGTTCTTTCATAACATATTAACTATTTTCAAAAGAATTTGCAAAGTATTTTATCACATTGATTATGCTTTTTTGTTTTAGAATAAATGAAATGCATTTTGCTTTATTTAAAAGATCCTATAATGTTCTTGTAATTTAAGACAATTAAACAGTACAGTAGTTATGACAACAGTTCTATTTACAGTTTTTCATAACAAATTAACTTTTTGTACTTACAAAACCTATAGTGTAAATACTACTAAATGTGGCATATTATTAAGGGTACTTATATGCATGTGAACTACTTTGCAAACCCCAATTCTATCCACCAATTTTACACACAAAATGTTTGGATACTTTTTATACCATTTCAAGTCATCAAAAATGTTTTAACTATTTTTAACTTGCTATAAGTAGCCTTGGATTCTGGGGTTAAAAACACCAACACCAAGTAACAGTAACAACAAACAAAAACAGCTGTCTTTATCTTGGAGTATTGTAACAGGCCTACAGGAAGTGGTAATGTTCATGACTGGAAACGCTGGACACACCATTGCATTACATTCTAATTCTAAAGCGTACTGGGGGTGTAAAAATGAGTAAAGCTCACAGAAAATGAGTTGTAAATGGCCAAAACGTTGGAAAGCGGCATTCTTCATTCTTAAATCTCCCAAACAGATTTACCAACCTATTGAACCAATTAAAAAAATCTCATGTGTTTCATGAAACCGTGAGTCATTTCCAAATTAGATTTTTTATGAATTAACGGTAGAAAGATAAATATATCAACTACCTCATCATGACCTGTTGGGTGATAATGGCTGCGGAGATCTGAAACTGTATTCATTTTTGCTCACACTATCCACAATCCGTCAGCCTGGAGGACACTTCCACTGGACCAACTGGACTCCTCCCCTCCTCTGATTTCTGGTAAAAAGTCTCGAGATGAGGATGGTCACTTTCTGTCTTTCGAGAGGTAGAGCCCGTAACCCCTCTACAACGAGAGACAAACTACACAACCAATTTACAATGCTCTTATTACAAGACGTTTCGCATCCTTACAGACATGAACATTTCATTGTCAACAAAGACACAAACAGAAATCAAATGTCCAAATGTGTTTATTGTAACATATTGCTTATCATAGAGATGTAATATATTCGCACAAGGCTTTTAAACATGGACTGTTACAACGAACATGAAAACAGCGTGTGACAAACAGGGGGCTTTCTCCTGCCAACAAGTGTCACGACCGTATTTGAAATAGTAACAAAGGGGCTTTGGTGTATACTGCAACACTTTGGAAATGGACAGGGAAAGAGTGAGCCGTCACACTCAGATATAAAAACACACTGAACACCGTGGCTTCATAGACAACAGATGGAACGTCAGATGGTCACATAAATAGACATGCAGCTGGTTTAAAAACAGGATGAAATTTGTTCCAGATTAGAAAAGAGTAACACAAAGCCATGGATCACAAGGAATAAGATGTCACAAAGCTAGAAAAAAACAAAAAACAAAAACAGAATCGTTCACACTGATGAATGACACTTCTGTAAATACTAACACCAACGCAATAGATCTATCAAAAAGAAAAGAGAGATTTGATTAAAACACAGACACAGTGTTTGATAAACCATTGAAAAAGC
>JAVQJS010158031.1:0-10009 GCA_036024795.1 Galaxias rostratus
GCAAGGGGGGCACGGTTTACGCCAGGTTAACAGCCCCCCCCCCCCCCCCCCCCGTGTGGGGCCGTCACCCCCATTTCAGCTGACAGTGCCCGGCAGGAGTGGGTGCTATGGTGCAGCTCCGCCAGGGGGCCCTTCGGGGTCTCCCAGCTGTTCTCCTCCCCGCCCCACTGGGCTCATCTGGAGCCCCCCAGCTCACATCAAACCAGGATCAACTGAAACAACACTAGCAGACCTGCTTGAGCACACACACACGCGCACACACCCACACACCGCCCGCATCCGTTCCATTTGACCGTTTTGAGCACAGTTTTCATTCAAGCCAATTAAGACGATTTTCCAGGCTTTATTTTCTCTGGTGCAGCCCGCTCTCTCGTCCAACCCCAGCCCCCCCCCCCCCCACTTGCCAGGGTCCCAGCAGGGCTTAAACAAACATAGGCCTTCGAACGATATGAGGAGCTCAGCCTGGAAGGACCGGACACGTCACTTGTTTGACAATGTGTTTTCTGTTGCATTAAGGACATGTGTCAGAGATCCTGTTAAAAGCATTAGTGCTCGGATTACCGCCGGCACTCCGTGGCCTTTGACTCTTGACCCCTCCTGTCAGCATCTCTATCCCAAATGAAGTGCTGAATAAATAGTTGGGTTTACATATAATGAATCGCAATGAAACTGCTTCAAAATGTATCAGCTAAATATATATATATATATATATATATATATATATATACACAGGTGTATTGTTAGGATAGGAAGGGGGGGTTCACTCACCTGAAGAAGTCAAGGACGAGCGGGACGAGTGTGGTGGCCAGGGAAAAAGAGGAGAGAAAAAAAGAGAATGAATTAGTCCAGAGCAATCACGGACAATCACCTCTTATTTACCCATACGATTTGAGAGGGTTTTGGCTGCACAGGGGTTAGCTACACGGTAGGATCCTAGCTGAGGGCTGTGGAGCGATGAGCCAGACAGCTGCAGGGGACCTTTGCATTTCAACAGGGTCTAAACAGACCTGCGTTTGACCTGAGGGCGGGGGGGAGGGGTCAGGGGACTAACGGGGGTTTCTTTCTGTTGCCACCCTGTCTGAGACCCTCCGTCACCCACCCCCACTCCAACCCAGCCAGACTCACCCTTCAGCTCCTCCACCTCCTCCTCGTCCTCCATCGCTCCATCACCCCATGCTCTCCTTTGACAGCTGCTAATCCCTTGACCCCTGACCCCCAGGAAATTCACTCTCCCAACCTTGACCGTTTTCCCTTCTCCCTCCACCGACTCCCCACGGATCCCTATTACCTATTATCATTCCACTGTCTGAGGTCAAGCAAAACAATTGAAATTCCCGTGGACTGACATCCACTTGCGGGCTAAAGACGGGGGCACTGCAGGCACGGTGCTGTGTGTCTGGTCAGGGTACTATAACTCACGATAATGGAGCCTGCCTTTTTTGCCCCCCACCCACACGCTGATGCTATAAACACAGAATCACTTACAAATCAGTCAGGCGGCCATTTTCTCTCCAACAAGTATCATTAAACGGATTGGTACTCATTTCTTTTCTCTTTTACAATCTACATGACCGTTTAACAGGAGAAATTCCTCATGGACACGCAAGTCATCAAGAAAGCTGTTTGCTTTTCCATGTGGCTCTGGTGAGACAGTGTCCGGGTTAATGTGTCCACGAGTCTGTGGCAGTCAGCCATTTCTCACTCGCATTACCACACAATCACGCGCATTCAAAAACCCGAGGGCTCTATCTCTCCGCCCGGATAGGAAGTTTAAACACACGACGGGAAAAGGAGAGACGAGGAGGGACAGAGGAAAGGGATCACCAGAGGTCTGCGCTTAAAAAAAAAAAACGACGACGGAAGAACAATGTGAACGAGACGGGCCGTCCGTGCCCTGAAAAAGTCACAGGCAATCAGCCAGGAGCTGATGAGGGGAGTGCACGGCGCAGGGGTCCCCGGGGCGAAACACCAGCCGGAGCAGCGATAACCTATTACGCCTCCCACTCCCCCCCCCCTTACAGTGTGGCGTAATCTCAATCCATTAGCCCATGCAGATTGCTGAGCCGAGGCGGGCCCGCTGGAGTGGCGAGCCCGCAGTCGCAGAGTACCGCCGGAGGTCCGAGGGGACGGATTCACGCCGCGTGAATTGTTCCCACCGGAGCTTTCACGTTCCCAAAGACTGAGTCGGGATCGCATAGAGATTTCTCAATTTAAAGTAACGGGTGGCAGAGGATTCGAAAACGGAGGGAGAAAAAGGTGTTGGGAGTTGCTTAAGCCGTCTTTTAAAACTCGCCGACAGAATAACCCACGCCTCCCTCACCTTCCTCTACGGGACAACAAAGAAACAAATAAAAACGGGGCGGAAAATCATTCCGTTAACAATGAACCCTGCCTCTGAGGAACTATTAAACAAGCCTCCCGCTATCCATCAATCAAAAACACCACAACAGCACAGAGGGGGATGAACGCTGACGACTCAGATCAGGTTCCATGAGCAGACTCAGGACAACACAGGGCAAAGATGACTGACGGGCAACAAGCAAAGGAGCCACAGAATGAAGACAATGAGTGCAGGGATGGGAGGGGGGGGGGCAGCCCGGACCCCAGGCCTAATCCGAGCCAGATCAAAGGTGCACCACCGCTCCCTTTGTTTTAATCCGGCTGCCTGCCCTGGCACCCCTTCAACCCGGCCGTGTGAACTCTGACCCTGGGGCACGGCGTGTTATCAACCCCCACCACACACACACACGCACACACAAACACACACACAACATCGTTCCTGACTGTTCCTGCGCCCCCCCCCCCCCTCCCTCGCCGCCCCCAGGAACCCTGCCACCAGACGGCACAGTCCCACATATATTATTCATCCACTTCATTACCCTGCACAGCTCCTTCCTTCCCCAGCCCGTCCCCCTGTGCCACCACCCTGCAGTGGGCATTAAGCCGTCCCTCTGATGAGGAGACGAGGAAAAGGGACGGGTGGTGGTGGTGGCGGTGAGAGGGGGGACGGCGAATCTCATCGCACGCCGCTCATCTCCACGGCCAGAGCAGGGAAAAATATAGGGGCCCCAGGAGCGACGGGGAAGTGGATTTGTGTGCAGAAGCGCCGAGGGGACGGCTGGCCTCATCTTCCCCAGGTCAGCACGCTAGGCGGCCGGGGAACTCGGCGCTCTCCTAAGTAAGGGTAGCTAATCAATTCCAACAGCCCCGGGGCCAGCCCACCATCACGGGCCTCCGCGCGAGGAGAGCATGCCGCCCCCTTCAGAGGCAGACTCAGTGAGCCGGGTGGCTTATGTGTCGGGCTAAGCCAAGTTAATTGCCTGCGATAGGACAACGTGTGGATTCGGTGGGAAGGGGGGTCCTGGAAAGGGACGGTTGTTGTTGTGGTGGGAGAGGCATTCCCTGGCCCATAAGCTAGAGATTAGCCTCTGAACGGGAAGCTATACGGCGCGTTTTTCCCGCGGGAGGGACTCGCCGGATGGGAGTACAGCCGTCAGAACACAAGGGGAGGCGAGGGACTTGGACCGGGCTGGACGTCACCGGGGTTTGGGTGTCTGCTTCCGGTGGCGGTTTCCATGGCGGCCTAGTCTGCCCGACAAAGGGCCAGCACAAGGAGGCTGATGTTACAAAGCAACGGAGGCGAGACACCTGGAAAGGAGTACCATGCCAAAAAGCCCCAACCCCCCCGCCCCTCAGAGATGCGGGACACTTTGTCACTAGTCATCAGCCTCCGACTAGACACAGCCTCCCTTAAAAAAAATGACAAATGGCCTAAGCCACCGAAAGCCTGTCTCTAAATGGGGGAAATCTGTGACTGTTTATACAAAATGAAAAAAAGCTTAAAAAAAAACCCAAACACTTTGTCATAGAGTCTCTTGGGAATGCCAATTAAAGACGGGAGAGAGGAAACCTTTAGTCAGATTCAATCCGTCAGCGGCACGCTGGGGAGGCGGCACAAAGAGACGCAGGCAGGACGTGTCCGTCTCCCCCGGCTACGGCTCCCTAGCTCCATATGTTAGCCCCCGGTAGGCCGTTTGGGCACATCTATTATACACACACACACACGGGGAAATGTACAGACGCAGACAAACAGCGCAAATGGATTCCGACCTGGTCTGCATTCACAAACCGAAGCAAACAAATACCCCCACAAATAACCACTGACTTGCCTTAGGGAACACATAAAGTAGCCTGTTTAGAGTGCAAAATCTATATATATGTAAAAAAAGAGAGATTTAATTAGGTTTAACAAAAGAGGTGCTGTGTTTAAAGTAAAACAAAGAGTTCATTGAAAAGGGTGTGTCTTAGAACTTTCTCAAATGTCTGATCCAATCACAAGATTGCCATCCCTGATTGATTGTGCTCCCCTTAGTAATTCATGGTAACTCCCTGTGTTATAAATAAATGAAGGGCAGAGTGCTCCTTTGTGCATTTGCTTTGGATCCGGCCATAATATTTCAATGGGAGTGCCAGGGCTGGCTCTATAATGAGTTCCCTTCGCTGTGCTATTATTTTGGGGCTGCTGTTCCATGCCAGGGGAGCTGGAAGGCTGCAGTGACCACAGAGGAGCAGCTCTGGTCTGGTCAGTGGTTGTTGGAGCAGGCCCTAGGAGCTGTGCCGGGAGTCCAAACCGGCCTTACTTCCCTCTCGTCACTCCTCATTTCACTGGGACAACAAAACGAGTGGAGGAGATAGGAATTCTCTCCCATTTCCTCTGCTCTGGGATCTAGTACTAAATAGACCACAGACACACACACACACACACCGCACGCACACACACACACACAAACACACACACACACACACACACACACACACACACACACACACACAAACACAAACACACACACAAGCACATCTACACATCTGCAGCACGGATCATAAGCGGGCACATGTCCCACAGTAAGCAGACAGTCCATCTCCACAGGATCAAAGGCTCTCCCCAGTGCGGACGACGTTAAGTCAACATTGGAGTTGTTGCTAAGTGCAGAGACGTCGCACGGCAAACTTTGGCGTTCTCCCAACGAAAGAGGGGATAAAAAAGATTTAACACAGTGGCTGGCAGCGTGACCCTTTGACACCCCCCCCCCCCCCCCCCGCCCCCAGCAATGTGGTGATAGTCATGCCCTTTGTACTCGTATGTTGGCAGAAAAACGTCCCTCCCTTCGATGGCGCAAGGTGACTGATGAATTCCAGTCTAATTTGATAGGTTTCGGTGCGGGCGGCTCAAAATGTCTTAAATTGAAAACTATGTTTGCGGAACCAATCGGAACAGCAATGTGTTATTAGTGAAAAAAAACTTCCATTACATTTTGCACTATTCAACGAATTTGGTTAAGAAAAATAAGATATCTACCGAACCGGTATCGCCAGGCAATAATTGACAGTGGGCTATATAAAATCTACAAAACACGCAGTGATGTGTTACAAAACAGACAACAGAATTAGGCAAGGTAAGGGCAAACAATTTACTGGTTTCTTTTTCTTTTATCCGTTTTTTTTTCTCACTGGAATTATAATGCTTTCCTATTGATCGGGGCTTGCCTTATTGCCTGTCTCATTCCAACGGAATGGTGCGTTCATTATGGCATGACCCCAACACCCTGGGCTGTGTTCAGGTCAGAGGTGACGGAGTGGGCATTGGATGTGGGTGGGCCCACAGCACGTTAGAGGAACCCACGTCACCACACAGCTAGTCAATACGCCCGCACTGCTAAGAGATATATGCATGCCGAGACGGACATTGAGTGGTTTAGGTGTAAGGAAATGACCCGATGAAGCATTAAGGGCGATCCATACACCGGGCGTACATCTCTCATTGACATTACGACTAATCACAACCTCTAACCCCCATCCCAGATCCCTCACTGCCTCCTCAGGCGCTGCTTAGCTCGCCACCGTTCCAGCAAGGACAAATGGGCGCATGTCCTCCCCCAGCTGCAGCTGTACGGAGCAGTAGGACCTGGAGCTTTTTAAAGACACTACAGTCACTGGCGCCCAATAATGAGATCCTGACCGGGGAGCCACAAGGGAGTCAGTTACTCACTGCTGTGCAGGGCAAGGCCATCCTGGAGGCCGCCACAGGCAGCATGGGGGTGAGTGCTGCATCTTGTGTTACCCGGGTGATGAACCTGAGCGGACCGTGTGGCAGAGTGGTAGCCACTGCTAAAAACCTTCAATTACCTCTCTCACCCAAAAAAAGATATTTCTCCCCCCACGTAGCAGGACTCAGGGTTTTCCCAGACCGGCAAATTGGGGATGGGCTTGATTATTCCCTGAATGGGCTGAGCCACGCGGCACGCAATTACAGACCGCCGTCCGATCGGCCCCACCCACACACTCAGACACGCGCACACACACACACACACACACACACACACACACACACACACACACACACCGGGTCATTTCCTCCGCCCTGAACATCAGGCCGCTGGCATCGAGCGAGGCAGGGAGTGAGGGCGGCGGCGCCCACATGTGGTGCCCGCCAGGGATGCCAAGGATCCGCATGTTCCATTCCATAGGGCTGGGTTAGCCCCGCGTGACGACATGAGACAAACTTCCAGCAGGGACCCACATAGACTGGAACGTCGACTAGCACCAGCATAGAGGGAAGCCCTGTGGCTTAGCAGTGACCGCGCTGTCTGAACATCTGACGTGCTCTCCAGTAACGCCCCAAAACTAGGAGCAGAAACACAGGGAGCCGTCCTGCCCTGTTTCCACTTTTGTAATTTTGGTAAGAATCAGATTTTCGGCTCTTTAATGCTCAGTCAAACGAAACAAGACGACGGCATCGAAGCTAAAAATAACACTGGAAAAGACGGAATGCCATATATTTTTTTATGCGGCTTTTCTATGATGGCGCCTTTCTTCCTGACTCCACAGAGGACCCCCCAGCTGTGTCACGTGCCTCACAGCGCTTAAAAAAAAGAGCCATCAAAGAACATATTTCTTTCATTCCGGGCAATTTCCCTAATCCCTGAAGAGCTGCAGGGGAGAGGGGAACACGGATGTGGGTTAGCAGGTGGTGGAGAAGGGATTGTGTGGGCGGTTTGTTTGGTGTGTGTTTCGGTGTGCGTGAGAGATAAAGAAAGAAAAAGGCCTGTTTAAACGTATTTGCATTCGCACATGTCCTTGTTTACTGTAACTTTATAAACAGTGTTCATTTCTTTTTTTTCAGGAGGGGGGGGGGGGGTCGGAGAATGTTCCGTCTTTTTTCCCCCTCAGTCCGTTTCTGTTTATGCAAATGCATGTGTGCTCTTACATGTGTGTGCTGGTGCTGCTGATGGGGATACGGGTATTAGCCTAGCGGAGACAAGCCTCCCGGCCCCTAGAGAAGGGACTGAGCCCCTTGAAGCAGCTTACTTCCCAAGGATTAGTTTATCCAATCTTCACTAATCACAGATAAACGCTGTTTTCCATCGGCGGCCCCTGCTACAGGCCCCTCTCACTGAAGAGCCGTCTCTTCAGGCCGGCCTCGAGGGCCTCACAGCCTGGGACGGAGGGAGGGATGGTGGGAGGGAGACAGGGACGGAGGGAGGGCGCGAGGGAGAAGGGGACGGAGGGAGGGCGTGAGGGAAAGAGGAACAGACGGAGGGGGCCGTGGATCACAGCCTGGGACATAAAGAGGAAAACACGTTGTTTCTCTTCTTCCTGAGCAGCTAAGAAGGCCTCGACCATTACTGTTAACCTCCATTTGGAGTGCATTAAAGTCCCCATTGTGTCTGTGGCTTGTTATTGCAGCTGGCCGTCTCAGTGACTGTATCACGTATCCCTATGGCCTCTCCGTCGGCCCAGTTTCCACCCTCCGTCCCCTCTAGCCTGGGAGGACAGCAATGGGGACGTGAGCTGGAGGACCAAGCAGCAGCAAACTAGAGTCAGCATTTTCCCTTCCGCCTGGTTCTGCGCTGTCGGACCCCAGGGGCCCAGGGGGGGTGGGGGGTTTGGGAGCGGGGAGTGCAGCTTGTTACCGCTGAATGGGCGTCAGCACAGGACAGCATGTCAACTCGAGACCCAGGGCTGCTCTTGTACAACCCTCACCCCCCATAAAGATGCCTGCAGACTGAGCCAACACCAACAGCCAGCGGGGTAGGTGTGCGCCGTCTGCTGGTGTTTGTTGGAGCACTTTGAAAGTGACAGTGAGTTGCTTGCCAACATTCTAAAAACAGCCAACATTAGAATGTCGGTGTTTTTTGGTGTTGGTTGGCCAATCTTGGCTCAGTCGCAAGCACCTTAACGGTTAGCTTTGGGCCAGCTGAGGGGTGTCCGGGCGATGCTCCAGTACACCTGCATGGCCTGGAACTCATTGGCTCGTGCTGGTTTTGATTTGTTGACTCCGCCAGGTAAAAAGGAAATCTATGACGACCGTATCTTGGATCTCTACGGACTGCCAGAGAGCCCCGGGACCGGCCCTCCTTCCCTCCCCCGCTATCTGATGCAGGAAGTCTGGGAACACATGGAGCAGAGCGACAGAGAGAGAGAGAGAGGGGCTGGGGGCCTCGGCAAGCCTAAGCCCGAGGAGGCCTAAGTCATGGGGGAGCCCATCAACCTGTAGTGACAGAGGGGCACGACTGGCCTCTCCTCAGGAGCTGGTCCCTGCTGGACGGCCACAGGGACGTCTCACTACTAGAGAGCTGCTGCCATCTCAGTCCCGATACACATGGGTGAGAGGTGGGAGGAGACATAGAGAGAGAGCGCGACAGATAGGGAGAGAGAGACGTGGAGTGAGAGCGAGATAGAGAAAGAGAGAGAGTGAGGGAGAGGGAGAGAGAGGGAGAGGGAGAGGGGGCAAGGTCTGTGAAATCCGCCTGGCTGCCTTCCAAGTCCCCCTATTCTTCTTCTCATCTGAACCCTGCCCTCACACTCCGCATGGCCGGCCGCCAAGCACGCTGGTTTATTATTCTACCCCTTTTCCATCTCTCCTGCTCCTCTCGTCATTTCGTCTACCCTCCCTTTGGTTTCTCCCTTTCACTCGGCACCCAGGCGCTGTGCCCTGGCCTTGTCTCGTTTCCACTCTCCACCTCTTTTCCGCCATGAAACTCCGCGGGTCTCCTCGTCGACGGCACCATCGCGCATGGATGAGCTCCCTCTCCGCTTTCATGCATAAACAATCTTTTTTCTTCTTCTTCATAAATAACCTAAAACTTAGCAGGCCTTTATATTTTTTTTGCCCCTTGTCTTTCCTTCCGTCGCGCTCTCTCCCTTCTCTTTCTCTCTCTCGCGCTCCCTGCCACAGCTGGGGGTGCTTGGCTCGTGCCTTTTCACCGCCTGCCAGATTTGACACTCCATCCACAATTGAAGGAGCAAATGATTTACGAAGCAAACAAATTTGTAAACGAGCGCGCCCCACTTCAACCACGGCGCCCGCCGGTAGGCGACGGAGAGAGAAGGGGGCACGTGTGCCATTCAGGCTCCCGCTGCTCCAGGACCGCCTTGCCCACCGGGGCCCATGCTCCCGGCGGAGACCGAGCGCCATCTGGGGCCCGGGACAAAAGGCCCCGCGCGGACCCGAGCGTCGCTGGGGCCGCCTGAGACGGCGAGCACTCACACGCCGTTCACACGTTAGAAAGGGCTGGGGTGGTAGAGATCTGTGTTGCTGTTTCTTTTAAGATCTCCCTCTGTTTATATGTCAGATGCAGCAGGGAGGAGAGGGGAGAGGGGGGCGGGGGGGGGGGGGGGGTTAAGGGGGGTAGAGGCAGGGGAAGAAGAGGGGAGTGTGGAGAGGGAGCAGCGGGGGTGTTGATTCTCCTCCCCCCCTGAGGGGTTATAGAGATGGGGGGTCATGGACGGGGGCGGAGGGGGTCAGGTGCATGGGAATTCAACCCTTATTGCATATGCATGCTAAGGTAATATATACTGTAACAGGGTGGCTGGGGGGGAAATTTAATACACCGGTGGGATGGGGAGCAGCAGTGGAATCTAACTGGAGGAGGGGGGGGGGGGGGGGGGGCGTCCTAACCCCCAGCCCAGAAACGAAAAAGGCCAAGCCTGCATGAAGAACAGCCACCCA
>JAVQJS010158049.1:0-10814 GCA_036024795.1 Galaxias rostratus
AATAATAATAATAGCTATAGGAATAAGGGTAAAAAGTCTATCTATGCAGCACTTTTATGAACTATCTAACAAAATATTATGCAAAAAAAAAGTTATGCAATACTTTAATAAAAAAGTTTGAAATCCTCACACTAGCCACTGCAAATTTTGTTCACCACAGTAGTATTACCAACATACTCAGAAACATCTGGAATGTTGAATGAGTTGCTTAATATTCCTCCTTGAACTTTCTTGAGGTTGTTCAGTATTCTGCGTCCAGCCGCATTCTTTCAAATGCAAAAATATTGATGAGTATGACATTTTCAAGTCAGCTCGATACTAGTTAAAGGACTGTAAACCCTTTTAAGACACAAAAATTTGTACTCACAAATATTGAAATTTTAATGTTTTCACTATTAGGCCTCATTGAATGGTCCATAGTAAATATCCTGTACCTCACTAGTGGTAAAATAAATACATAAGATATTTTTTAGCGCATAACATATTTATGGAATATCATTGGCCTTATGCTATAATGCCAGTACATAACATACATTCTTTGTTTCACCTGGTTGTGTCGGGTTATAAATGGGTTGGTCAGTCTGAATGAAGATATAACCCCGGTGTTGAGACACTAATACTCTGGAAAGTCTCCTCGTGTCTGAGAATGATGTGCCCTCAGCCACCAACATAAGATAGGGATCAGTGAACTCAAACGGAGGAAGGCTTTTCATTTTGTCACTTGTTATCTGTAATAATGATGTTTTATTTAGTTTCTTTCAAACTGAGTCTTATCATTTGGTGGGTTCATGTGGTCATACCATTAGCTCCACCATTCGGACGTCTCCCTCTGTAGTACAACTGGTGGTAATTTTATCTGACATCAGCTTTCCTGTGCCTTCATCTTCCAAGTAGATGGTCACTGGTACATTTAGTAGAGACTTTCCCAACTGGACAAACACTTTCTCTTTCACCCCAACATGGAACACGTTGGGGGCCGAGATAAAGAACCTGTGATGTCAGATAAATATTTATAATGTATTTTAAAGTATCCAGCCCCAACATTTTTTAATTACATCTAATTTTATATTAAATGAAAAGCTGTACTAACATAACTAAACAAAAAGCTTGATGTTATTCAAGGAGCAAATTAAAAGCATTTGTTCGAAAGATAAGCTTGACGTGGCATTGAACGCATTATTGATAAGAAAAATAGATGCATGTAACACTGTTTGCATTGCATGTACTTTCAACCTGCTATCCTGATATTTACCTTGTCTGTGCATGGGTAGACGTGACAACAATGAGGACAAACAGTAACAGACCAATTTTAAGTCCCATTCTCCTTTTCTGCTTTCTCTCTGCTCCTCTGGCTGTCTTCTTAGCTCTTTTTTATCTACCAATCACGGAAACATTATAGAATCCTCCCCTAGTTAGGTAGCATAATGTTTTAATTTTTTTTGAATTACGCATATTTCCCGATCCAAACCGCCCCCTTCTATTGGCCTCAATTGTGTGTTTTCTCCAAAATCATGTGATTTCAAAGAATCCAGGTTTATTTATTACTCATTTTGATGGCCCCACATTAAACTATGCGTTTTGGATAAGTTCTACTCAGTTATGGACAACATAAATCTAGGAAATATAATTACATTTCAAATAGTTTAATATTTTTTATTCAGCTCCAAAATTATGAAATTTTGGTTTGTGGCAGATCAATACATTTGTAAAAACCATAGCTAACTGACTTTCTGTATTAAAAGTAAGCATTTCTGTTTTTCTATCCAAATTCCATCAGGTTTTCTATGTTCTTAAAAAAAAGTCAGAGTGGAGTATTTTGTTTATTTATTATTTATTTAATCGTTATCGATACCCAGCGAGGTCTATTAGAAAAACATGCAATATAAACAACACAAACAACGAATTAGTCGCACAACTTACTCCTTCAACAGACTTTGATACTAATGCTTCAACATAGTGGATTGATACCGCATTACACTGAGCTTAGGATGTACCATCAGCTTATTTATGGAGTCTTGCGGATCATTCAGCCCACATATGAATTTGTACATCCAATTCCTCAACAGAGCACAAAAAAAAAATAGATCCTTGCTTCCCAAAACAAAACACAAAGCACTGTTTCACCTAGGCTTTTTTTTGGTTAAATCCTCAAACAGGCACCTCTAATCTTATGAAAGCTTGCCCTTTTAAACTTCCCCCATAGACTGGCAGTACACAGTAGAGTGCAATAAGCACTGAACAGATTTATTTCGACATGATCCGAACACTTTGAATATCCTAGCCAACATGTCACCTTGAGCATATAATATACTGTACTCTCTATACATGTCATCGTCATACAATGTATCAGTAATGAAGTGCCCCAAATATTTAGTTTTAGCACAACAACAAAACTCCTGCTTTGCCAAGTAAAACACATGGAGGTTAAGATCCGTATCCTCTTTTGTTTTACATATCATGCCAACACTTCTTTTTGCATTGTTTTTAACACCATGTTATACCTCATAATCAGAACATATATTCAGTAACAGGTGAAATCCAGAATCGCTAGGATTTCTAAATCATACATAAAGTGGTTAAAAATTGTGTTACCAATCATACAACCAGTTCTGCATCAGAAAAGAAAATCAGACATTAGATAGAGCGGGAGAAAGTGACCCTCCCTGCCAAATACCATTACCAACACAAAACGGAGCAGACACTGATGCCCCATTTGACCTTCATAGTTTGGTTTGCACACCGGAATGAACTGTGTTCAAAATGCTGGACCAGGGGTGACTCATAAAAAAATAGTTTACACTTTGCACAAATATTTAATTAGATCAATGCATTTAAAATGATTATTGCGTTTAGTAAGTCAGTCAGCCATATAACATTTGGGCTTTTTATCACATGCCACCTTTTACTGTCAGTATCATACTGACAATAAACCATAACATTTACACATGCAAAAAATCCCTCATCATTTTGCCAGTCTTTTCTCTAATTTATATTGCTTCATTGTTCCTTGGTTACTGGATGCAATTGGGCACCAGGAGTAAGTTGTCCAATCACAACTCCTGGATATGAGTGAAAAACACAAGAATTGCGTTTGGACAATCAACTCTAGCCACCCGTTCTAGTTCAGTCTAACACACTTTTAAACCTGCAAAGTGTTAGAAAACACAAGAATAGCGTTTGGACAATCAACACTAGCCACCCGTTCTAGTTCAATCCAACACACTTTTAAAACTGCAAAGTGGAACTTCTCAAAGTGAGTAAACCATGATAACTAACATTAACACATTACTTTCATTACATTTTATAAATAGTTCTAAAGCTGAACATTTGCAGGACTATAGTTTTCATCTCATATCATCCATAACTTAGGTGTTAACTAATATCCATTTGCAGCTAATCATATTGAAACATAATTAGGTTGCATTGCAAAAATACCCATGGAAAAACTCTTTAGTTGTCACACAACCCCACATATAACAATTTTCAAAATAGATCAGATATAGTTTAAGCACAGTCTTATAAGCTTGCCCAAGTTTTCTTGAGAAATTAAATTGAACTTAATTTTAACCAGCAATTAACAGGCCACTTTCATACTTACTGCATATAAAGACACCCATCATTCAAAAACAATCCTGCAGAACTATAACACGTAACATTTGGGTTTGTTACAATAACGTCAACAATAATAAATTTTTATCCAAATACATTAATGCTATAATATGCACTCTGCATCCATCCTCAACTACTGCGTTTTCAGTTTGCCTGTCCTTCTCCTTTCTTCCTCCGTTTCTCTATCCATCACAGTTCATGCAGGACTGAGGTTACCTAAGAAACTGGGCCTCGATGAAGAAAATGTCCTTTGCTACAATTAAGTATGAGAGTGACAGAGGGCAAAGAGGGAGGGAACAGCAGAAGGATGCAGATTGTGAGAGATGGAGCTGCACATGGCAGGTGCACAGACGTAAAGTAAAAAATATATGTGTCATTGTTCAACTGGCGTGCAGGGTTGTATTCAAGTGTGACTGCTAAGGAAAAAAAATGCAAATCTAATTCAACTCCTGATAAACCTTTTAAAGAAAATACATTAAACTGCACTGTTGCATAATTACACTACGTACTTACCTGCCATTAAGTGGGCTAGTCTGCAAAGAAATAGATGCATGTTTAATATTTTTGTTACACAAAAATATTTCATTACGTTGATCTAAGCATAACTGAAGTGTGTTTCTGATCTTATTCTAAAAATGTGGAGGGAGTTACCACTTGGTTTCCATGGCGAAGTGTTCACAAAAGGGTGTGCCGTGGGAACGTCTCCAGGGGTCAGGAGTGAGGGCCAAAAGGTCAGAGGTCACAGCCAGCTGGACACACACAAGAAGAGCAGTGGGTGAGAAAATGGTGAAGTTGGATAACCCAGAGGTTGACTGGCTCTACCCAATGGGACATTAACATTGACCCGATGGGAGGGCTATTGGCCAATAGCTTATAGACAGCCTAATCTGTGTCACACTCATCTCTAATGATCCATAGTAATTGACAAGTCAGAAGTCATCTTGGTATTTGAGTCTGAAAAATATGTAAAACGTTCAGGTGATTTCAACCCCTAGTAATTCAATACACGTATTTAAATCATTCAATATCAGTCAACTGTTACCATAAATAATGATACAACATTTAATATTTGGTGTCCATCCATCCATCCATTGTCAGAACCGTGGTATATTTCTGTTTGCACTGTTTGTTTATGTTCCTGTACCCTTATATTTTGTGATAAAGGTGGTGAATCATACCACAAGATACTGACAATTAAAGTATTATTTTACTTTACTATTTAGTTGTTGAATAAAACTTATCAAACATTAGCCTGTATAAACTACTGCTTGCATGTGTGTTTTGCTGACAAGGACTCTATTTGATTGTTTATTATACAAACTCCCTATTGAAAATTACTATACAATATGATTCAATAAATTATGATTGACAATTGGGGCATTAAGTGCATACAACTGTTCTGACATCAGTTTGTGGACACAATGGTAAATCCACATACAAAATATAAATTCTGTAAACAAGGTTTTTAAACTATGGTTCTACAAAGGCAGCACGGTGGCCCAGTGGTTAGCACTGTTGCCTCACAGCGAGAAAGTCCTGGCTTTGATCCCCACTCGACCCAAGGGCCTTTCTGTGTGGAGTTCGCATGTTCTCCCCATGTTAGCGCGGGTTTCCGCGGGTACTCCTGTTTCCTCCCACAGTCCAAAAACATGCAGGTTGAGTGGTGAATCTAAATTGTTTGTAGGTGTGAATGCGTGTGAGTTGTTGTATGTCTCTATGTGTTAGCTCTGCGATGGACCGGCAACCTGTCCAGGGTAAACCCTGCCTCTCGCCCAATGATGGCTGGGATAGGCTCCAGCCCCCCCACGACCCTGCATAGGATAAGCTGTATGAATGAATGGTCGCCAATGAATGAATAAATGAATGAATGGTTTCTATAAAGTTAAGGAGGAGTCTTAAAAGTAGACTACTGTTTCAGTTGCATACAATTTATCTTTAATTAGTTCTCACAAAAAGCATAAATAAATCCAACCTCTAGAAATATCCTTTTTGGCCTATAAAGTATTATTAAACGCAAACAAATTCAATGGTGTGGATGAATTTTTCTGCTCCAAGGATGCAAGAAAAGCAGACTAGGTCCTGTGTGACTGTTCCTGTCAATGAAGGTCAGGTCAGTGAAGGTCACAGGGTGTCTGGATGGGGGAGACACTTTTGGTGGTCTAAAGAGAAGAAAATCTAAAGGGCTTTCCCAAGGGTTCAATATGCAAATAACACCTTCAAGTGAAAGACAGATAATGGATCGATGTTCAAACATCACTCATCTGGCCATGGCAGTGAATTTGTAAGCTGAAAGTAATGAAGGTTTAACATAAATTGTCTATTCATTCAGATATTACAGTCATTTGTATTCCATATAGGTATATATCAAGTAATCTTATCATAGTGGAGATGCCGTATTTTAATCATGCTTTATCTTATGGGTTTTGCACATTGCACAAGACCGACCCACCTTTACCACTACTGCATAACTAGAAAAGCAAATATATTCCAATGACTTTGATGAGATATCAAATGCATTTAAAATAAAAACGAGGATTTTCATGTTTGAATAAAAACTCAAAAAAAGAGAGCCATAATCTATTGATAAAGTCTCTCGACAAACGTTCATTATGAATGTTTCAACTCTATCTAAGCACATGTATAGCAGATGAAATTATGTCGGTTGGTATCAGGCAGTCCAACCCACTGCTGCTCCCCTGTGGTTTCTATTGCACCTGCAGTTCCACACTCGTGTTGGGTGGGGGACCCATGCCCGGGGGCCCAATTCTGGTAGCAGCCTGTGTCAGACCTAATCCAAAACCAGAAGTTAAAAGTACAGGTGTAGCGCAGGCCAAGCCAGATATGGGAGGAAGTAGCATTTGCTGTCAGCTTGGCCACCCAGTCTTGAATAATTTCTGTGGTCACAGACATCAGGTCAATGTGGTGCTCCCTGCAGTAGTTTACTGCTTCATTCCAAGTCATGTTCTTCCGGATGAGCTTCAGATTGTCTGTGGAAACATTTTCATATGTTATGCAACAATGCACAGTGTGCCAAACTATTTTGAATTTTTGGTTTGTAATTTACCTGCTGTCAGACAATGACTACTTTCTGGCGGCACCACAGTGGTAGAATCTGTTAAAATAAGTGGACCGAATGCAGTTGTTTCGTGCCTTGTTGTCATATGAGTGGGAGAAGCACTCTCTTTACTTATGGGTAGTGTAGACTGTGTGTGTGTCACTGTTGTTTCTTTTTGTGGGGTCAGAATGGCAGTAAATGGGTTTGCAGTGAAATTATTTGTTGTGTTAAATTTTGTTGTTGAAATTGACACATACTCTGTCATATTGAGTTTACTCAGTGCTGTTGAAACAGGCTCTTGTGTGACAAATGCACTTGTTGCAAAAGCTAACGTGCTTTTTTCATGAGGCATTGGGCCACTGGTAGATTGCTTGCTGGTAATAGAAGCATTATTTGATTGTTCTGTTGAAGCATGCCCTTTCGTTACTTGTGTGGTTTCTGAAGTGCTGGTTTGGGGCAAACTCTGAGACAGTGTTGTCCAATTGTTTGGTATGGCACCTGTTGTATCTGGGGGCATCGTTGCATTGTATTTGGTGGCTGTTGGCACGAAGGTTTTTTTTAATTTCTATGAGATATCGTGATCTATGTGAAAATAAAATACTATTTGACTTAAATATCAGTCACAAGTTTGTAGTCACATGCGACTTTATTGAATGTGCATAAAATAGACACATCCAATCCCTTGCTAATGATTAAAAAGTCAAGTAAACAAGAAAATTTACAACTCACCACCCTCACAAATGAACCCTTGAATTATATCACAATTTCGGTCATTCCACTTTCCATCATCACGGAACACTGAAAGGACACATCCTTGACTCCCTTGGCCGGGTTGAGAGGCTCTCCAAAACCGGTATGATGAATTACTTCCATCTGACCACCTAAATGAATCTTTGAACAGGCCAATCCACACAGTCTGGGAACCAGACATATTCTGCACTTCACGATTCTCCTCTGCTGATCCGATGCTCACAAGATCACTAAATATATTCCTGCAGTGTTCTTGTGCCTTTCTCCATGATTTAGGCTGAGAGACAAAAATGGGACTAGTTGTGTTCCCATCACCTGCTTGAGCATAGGATTTTATTTTCCAACATATTTATTATAAACTGAAAATATTAATTTGTAGATTGCAAGTATTGTGTAAAACACATATGTTAAGGATTGTACATAAACAAACATGATATAAAAGTATTTTGACTATGTGAGGCAGATTTTAGCTTACCGTCACAAACAAAACTATGGGACCACAGTCACTTTCGAACCATTTGCCATTCGAATCCATTGCTGCACAACTATCCATAATGCTATTTTGTGGTTCCCCTGCCTTCCAGTTTAAATAATCCAGCTCTGTATTCACCAAAGCCCAGTGCCATGCCCCTATGTGTCCCCTCTCCAGTCCTATATAAGCTCTTTTGAGGCTAATTGGAACCATGGTTTTCAACAAATCCATATCCTCTGGATTGTGAATTGTTGCTAAGTCTCTATAAATCTCCCTGCAATGAAGCTTTGCCTCAGTATAGTTCTTAGCCAGCTGAACGTAGTGATACTTGAAGGCAAGGCTTTTCAGAGAAAACAGGGCTGTGAAATGATAAGAGGACAACCACAATGATGTAATCCACATCATTATTAAAGATTCGTTCACTTTTGTGTACCATAAATAATTGTATAGGGTACATTAATGATATTTGTCACTGGGTGTCAGTTATCATATACAGTCATGGAAGAAAACATAGAGGACTACAGTTAAACAATAACATAGGATTCCCTTTAATGTCTCACTGGTAAATAAATACCAAAGAAATTGGAAACAAATTGAAAAGTTATGCTACAGAATGATAGCATTTCTAAAGGATTTTGTATTATTCATTCTCACTACCTACAATAAAAATAAGTTGTTGGAAAAAAGTTAAATTCAAAATTGAATTTTAATTTAGTTAAACGTTGATGACAAATTAAAGATACAGACCTGAAATGAACAGAAAATCGACGGCTACCTTCATAATTAGGAAGTTTCAGTTATCACGTCGGACTATTGCAAACATGGAGTTTACGTACTCTAATTTCTCTCATTTGAAATGAACAAAGTCATACTATTGTCTATGATTAGGTAACGCCATAGATCCTGCACTGATTCAGTATACAGCACTGAGTGGCAGAGGTTTACACAATAGTTGTGCGCTAGGTGAAAGAATGTCACTTTTCTTGTTCACAGAGGAACGTGTTTGAGGGTACCTTTGGCATTAAAAGGTAGTTTTGGAATTGTAAGGCATTCACTCCTAAGGAGGAAGGGAAAAAAGCCCACATGATTTTAAACTTTGACCGTTATTACGCAATTAGTCATCAATGTGTGAACATGTGACACTTGCCATTGAAAGTTCTATTGTCTGTGAAGTTCATTTTCATTAGTGGGATGGAAAGAATGGCGACAAGTGACTCTATAAAAATCTCTTGAGACATTCACAAATCTTAAACCACATGTATATTATTGATGTAATTTATTTCAACTTACAGCTACCTTTAAATATAAACCTAGTCAAGGCATAGTTTTAGGATCTTCAATTATGTTTTACTTTATCGCAATCTACCACAGGATGGCAGTATCTGGAGGTGCAATTTCACCTTTGACATTTACCATGGCTGTGGGACTGATAATCCCAACATCAGAACGACAGTTGGTGGGCAAATATTAAGGCCGCTACTTGTACTAAAAATACTTCTAAGTAAACTGAAATACATGAACCAAGCAAATCCAGAAGCATATCAATTGCCAAAGTATAACTGTGCAACAAAACATTCTTCATTGTTTAGGATCCGATTTCGTCTGTGATCGAAAAGTCTTTTTTGGTGACGCCATAGATCCTGCATTGACTCAGTATAGGGCACTAACTGAGTTACAGTACTTTACACAATAACTGTGCGCTATGTGAAAGAATGTCACTTTTCTTGTTCACAGATTATTATATTATTGTATTATTATTAATATTATTATTTTTATTATTGCAACTACTATTATTTATTATTATTTTTACACATCAAACATACCATGATTTTTTGTTTGTCTAAATGATGGTACAACTGCAATAATTTATTAATTTTAATGTTTCATAAGTTGATAAAAAAAATGTATTCAATGTCAGAAATTATTATTCAGCAAACATACATGATACATTTTAATGTAAACTACTGGAATTCTGTAACAAAAAAAAGCCCATTGCTTGGAAAATGTATCACTAGCCCTATGCATTGGTTGAGGAAAGCCTTCACACCGGAGTGGCTACACTACACATTATAAACGTTTTACATGGAAACAGGAAAATGTACTGACAGTCTGTTAATACGGGTTGTAACAGAGTCATATGACATTGAGCTACCTATTTCTATAGACATTGTGGCTCAAGGGATACTGGCATTGCGCCAACATGGCTTCCTCTCCGTGTGTAAACAACAACAGCATCGAATAAACTGGATGTGCGTTTCGGCCTGTTACCTCGCGCGGTTGTTTGGCCAGAAATTTATGAGTAATTAGACGAGGTTCATAGTTATGTAACCTAAAATGCTTCACTGAAGGTGTGTTAAGTAAGTAATTTTAATTCCGAAATTGATGTTGGATAATTTGAGTCCAACAGCACCAGTCGATCAGTTTAGAATGTTAGCTGCTAATATTAGCTTACGATCTTAGCTAACACGGCATTAGAGGATTTGCCAAAAGTACTTGATGCTTGAACTGAAGCTCTGTCTAGACTTAGCAACTAGCTTTGGCCTACAAACGAGATTTTTCATTTACTAAATATAACTATGTAAGATAATTAGTTTTAGTAATTAAATTGTATAAAGGGGTGTGGCTTTAATATAATTAAGTTCGTTATTTTGCAATGGTTTATTTGTTAAACCAGTACCAGCTGCTAACGGGTAACATTGGTGTTAGCTACGCATTTTATTTAGAAAGCCAGTTGCTACCTGCCTGGCTTGCTAGGTATAGCGTGCTACTCAAGGTGCTGCATTCAAGCCAACGTTAGTTTGCTTCGCTAAAACCCTATCTTAAATTACACAGCTATGATAGCCTACGTTAACCTAAGTAAGGTTAAATATTTATGGAACTGGCTTGTACTACTAGCTGTCGCTATCTAGCCTAGCTAGTAACTCGTTC
>JAVQJS010158083.1:0-22594 GCA_036024795.1 Galaxias rostratus
TATTCTTAGCTCAGATTTAGGTGGAAATTTCTCTTCAAAATCTCTGTGCTCTTTCAGATAGTGACGTTTCACATTTTCACTTTTCACCAGAGCGACAGTATTGTTGCATCTTAGACACATTGGTCTGATACTTGCTGGAGGTAAGATTGAGGCATATTTCTTTGTCCATTCTTCATTGAAACACCGATTTTCACTGTCCACTTTTTTTATGTCAGTCAACTTGGAGCATGCCATCATTGTGAGATTAGATTCACATTCAGTGTTAGCGAACAACAGATATCGATTGATCTGCCGGTAGCTTACGAGTGAACTGCTACTGGGCCCGCAACAGCCAATCAGCGCGTCAGTGAATCACACACAGTGAACGGAGAAGTAAATGGATATGAGCGATCATGGACATGTTTTTACTAAAAACAGCAAGGAACAATGACTTGCGTTAGGGATAGCTCACACATTAATACAAATAATAACGATAAAATTATTTTTTTGGTCAATGTTTTAAAAAAAAAAATGTTTTAATTTTTTTTCTTCTTAAATTCATGCTGGGTCCACACGGAGGCGTTTAGCGGTCCGGACGTGGACCGCGGTCCGCCTATTGGGGACCCCTGTTATAGACAGTTTGACAAGCGAGATGCAAAGAGGACGGAGCAAACCTTTGTTGAGTTGAGTAACAGGTGTGATCCACAGGAACTCGGTGTTTGACGCCTGCACCAGGCCAGACTCAGATTTTGAAAAGGCCACACTGTTTACTTCTCACCATTTGCCTTAAATAAGCATGGAAGCCTAATAAACCCATAATAGGTTCTTCACACAATGAGCCTTTTGGTTGGCGGTAGAGCGCGGCATGGCGGGAATCTGTCAGCATGTGTGTGCGCGTGTGTTTGTCTGGGACTGTGACCAGACACGGACTGAGTGGTTAATCAGTTCAATGATGGCCCTGCGCTCTGTCAGCTGACTGCCATAATGCTGAAAGACTCCCCTCTCTCTTTCTTTCTTTTTCTCTCTCTGTGGGACTGGAGGCCATGGACCAGACCGACTGACTCTGCTGTTCAGTGATCGGACAGACTCAATTCAATGGACCAGTGAGGGAGTCAAAATTTGCGAAATCAGACTTTGGCTAAAACATCCTGTCTTCGTTCGATTCAAAGACGATTTCTTAACGCAATTGCTCACCCATGACCCTTGCCTATCTTTTTTGTGTTAGGCAATCTGCTCTTTTTTGCTTTGGTTCACAAGCGTCTCTTTTCTCTCCCTCAGTGGAAAACAGCAGGTTCGGCTCGCTGCACGGTGCCATGTCATGCAGCTAAGGGATACAAACACGTCATCTCACCAGTTTAACACACCTGCAGGGCAGCGTTAGACTTGACCTTGGATCCAGAGATGGAATGGAAAACATTGATTAGGAATGTTTCTTTATTTTCCTTCCTTCTCTGGCAACAGCAGCAAGAAGATAACGTTTTGGAAGGTCTGGAAATAGAGCTGGTGAACTACTCATATGTTGATAACTGAAACGTGATAGGCTCAACTAGCATATGTGATGCATTGTATGGGTTCATGATTGGTTTGGATAGACTTTTATTCGTTATTTGGACTGGGAGGGGCAACAATTGTTCAAAGATACAATGGATTATAATAACAAACAAGGACAGCTGTTGAAAACTAGTCGATGTGTTATGGCAGATACAGGACAATCCATTTTATTGCAACACACTAGAAATGTAACTGTGTTTTGCCTTTAACTAACCGATAAGCTATTATCAAGCGCTAACATTCTTTTGTGTGTTTTCTCCCAAGCAAAAAGTTAACACGAAAAAGCATTGTGCCATGGGTGATTCAAAATTCCAAGAGACATGAGCCTTCTCCAAAATAAAATCAGCTGATAAAGGTTAGGAGACTCCACAGATGTCCTTGGAGATGGAGTGGCATCATTTGGTGGTGGTGTTTTTTGTATAGCCTAAATGAGATGCTTGTACTCCCACCTCTCTGTCTAGGCTCAGGGCTGCTGCTGGTACTTGAAGGGAGAACCAGGGTCTGTTTGATGGGGATAATACTGCTCAGGTCTGCCAGAAACACTCACCTGCAGTGTCCAGTCCCATTGCTGAAAGTAACACACGTAGCGTTGTTCACACAGGGCTTCACATCATCCAGACACTGCAGAGCTGGGAAAAAGAGAGTTTCACAACAGTATTAATAGAATATAAAGATTATAAACAATGCGAGAAAACATACTTTCCCAAGAATGGTCATTCCCCTTGTATGGTCAGTGGGATGGTTGGGGTCCATAAATAATATTTTCCATTCAAATATGTTAAACTAAAGAAAGGTAAAATATTGCATAACCAACACTGGCATTTTACAGTATCCAACCCAGTTAAATCTACATCTACGTCTACGTCTTAATAGCTAACTCGGCAGAATAAAGTCAGACAGCTGCTACACAGCAAGCAAAGAGAGACAGAAATGAGCCTTGATGAGACCACAAAGACTGATTATGTGACTGCCAGAGAGACACTCAGGGCCAAACACAACCTCTATTGTGTGGATGCTAGAGAAGTCCAGGGGTCCTCAACCTGACCGGGGTGGCACAAGATGTGGCACACATCTTCCATGCTCACTTACTTCAAATGGTACTTGCCGGTTTGCTATGACAACAGAAAGTATAGAAAGTATTGCAATAAAATTACTTTAGTAACCCTGCAAATCAACACAATAAAACCACAGCTGGCTTTGTTAACCTGCGAAAAACCCTGGATGTGTCACACTCAATCAGCCATACTGTTGAACAGTGACATTGATCTCTTTACAGGAAGAGCAAGGCAGGTCAGCTGATTTCAAATCAACACTATTGCTGGCTGCGAAACAGGAAGTGTGCTCAGCACTAATGCTACTTCCTGTGCCAGGACTAGTGACATGTTACAGTGTAAAATTAACCATCTGTGGAGGCGAAGGCAAAAAGCAGACAATGCAAGACTACAGACTGCCCCTAATTGGCAGGCATTTGCCACCACAGATTTGAAGGGGGCAACAAATACTCTCATTTTACTTATTTATATACTTCCTTTGTTGGCAACTGTGGCATCTTTATTGCTTCATTATTTTCTGCCAAACAGAGACGATGGTATACAATGTAAAGACTACACATTTATAGCAACTAAATTAATCCAACATACAATGTATGCAATAGAGCAAGCTGGCTACTTGCACTGACTACCGATTCAATTTGATTTATTGTTCACAAGGTCATGATTCAATCCAATATCACTATTGATTAAATTCAAATTCAATATCAATAAATGGGAAGTGATCATTACAAAACCAACATTCCTTATAAAATATTCTAATAAACGGATGACGGTTTGGCCAGTGGGGACAGTCCATTAGTAGTCGCACTAAAACAGCTAATCAATTAATCCCCATATTTTAAATGTTTATTAATGCATGCATCAGTTTGTGTAAATTCCAACATTGATCAGAATATATTCTAAACAACAAATTTAAAACATTCTGTTAAATGGGACACACACTGGGGCCTTGTGTGTATATAATAATCAACTTGGCCTAATAATCTTTCCTAATAAAGTGTAACCCATTTGAATGAACTATCTGCTATTCTGTAATGCTGGTCTCCTGTTGGAAACAGAAAGTTCAGCTGATTTCTGACAAAAAAATGTTGTTACAAAAGAACTAATCGCAACACAGGAAGTGTGATCATCTGTGAAGTCTGTTTAAAAATGAAAATTCACCTTCACTACAGAAAATAACAATATAGTAAGCGGTGAAGTCAATCTGCTCCCATTTTGTATTAAACTGCAGTAATGATATGGCTACATGGATTCCACAGCATATATTCAATCAGTCTAGATCTGATAGAGCATTTCTCATCAGATCCCCTCCTACTGAGGAAGCCTCGCATAGCTTCTTTATTAATACAATGGTATTGATCATAACAAATAACAAAGAAATCCCTGCTTCTGCTTAATTCATTCATTGTTGTTATATGCCACATTAGATTAACTGAGAGGTCAAGAAAAAGTTGGATATTAAATGATGGTATTTCTGGCCGTGGTCTCTGTTGCTCTGATGTATGATTACTAAAAATGATGAACCAACGTTACTATAGTATCATGTGGACATTCCTTCCAATCTCGTTCATTCAATCTCCACTGGAAATAGGAAGCCTTTACTGTAGGATTCCCTGCTACACTTGGAACTGTCAAATCACAGGCACTTATGAACATCACTCACTCTTTGACAAAACCCTCCCCATTTTATTTTTTATTTTCATATTTATACGAGATAAAACAATCCTAAAGTATACACTAAATGGGTTTAAAATGTATTGTGTAATCTTCAAAATGTCAAGAATTTCATAACAGCAGCAATTTAATACATTCCAGGGAAAACACTTTTCTGACCGCTTAGTATTATTTGATGAAAAAGTAGCCACATGCAGTAATATAGAAAATTGAGAACGCAATGAAAATCTGAAATCTTTTACTCGTCTCACAGAGGAGAAATTTAAATTGTTACTGCAACAAAGCGGACAAAATCTAAAAGCTAAAAGCTAAAATGCAGATAACACTTAGCTCTACCTTCCTCTAAAACCTAAATTTAAGTCCAATTTAAATTATCTTGAAGAATACCTTAGGATATTAGATGATGGATGGCCCACAATTTCTTCTAGTCATACAAAACCAAATCTTAATTTCTTCTATTTGGCCCCCCAAACTCCATTCACTTAATTACTAGAAGTTTAGGAAATCATTCTTCCTATCCCGAGTCCAAGGACCTTGGAGGGATTTTTGGCTCCGCTTATTTGACAAATTGATCAATGCAGTGAGAAATTCTTTCAAATACAGACCCAGAAAACCCAACTTTCTATTCACTGAAGGTGAAAGTTATAGAAAAGCCACCCATGCTCTAATCCTTTCCCATCTGGACGACTGCAACTCTCTGTACAGAGTAATCAGCCAGTCATCTTTGTCCTGCTTGTAGCTGGTCCAAAACGCTGCGACAGGACTTTTGACTGGACCCATAAAGAGGGACCATTTTTCCCCTTCACTGGCTTCCAGTTTGCTTTAGAATTGATTTCAAGATCGTGCTATTTGTCTACAGAGCACTTAATCAACTTGCCTCCACCAACATCACAGATCTACTGCCCAGGGACTCCTGTAAGTGTCTAAGAATATCCATCTGTATTCAGATTTGCATGTGAATTGAGATTTGTGTATGTGTAGACAAATCTGTCAATACGTATGTGGATATTAATGGCTAAAAGTCTAAAAGTATTTAACTGCAAGAGCTGAAAATACAGAGAGGCATAAATTACAACTCACGCGGGCCTCTCCATTGGATGTGTTTTTACACCTGACTTTTGCTGCACTTCTGCCATTGCAGAGATCTACTTTTTCACATCTGTGTTTTTTTATACATTTAGCTTGTATACAGTATACATGTATATGTGTCACAACTGTTTTGTATTGTGATGTTTCTATTACTGTATCGGAAGGCATTGAACAGCACTTTGGTCAGTTCTGCCTGTTTTAAACGTGCTCTACAAATAAACATGATTTGATTTGAGCCATCATATCCATCAAAGGGGTCTATGCAAAATTACATAAACTGATCAATCTTAACTGAGCCTAAAACAGTCACAACATAGAGATAGTTTTCATGATATAGTCTATAGTTCTTGGAAGTAGCATTTATATGGTCAAAAAACTTCATGAGAACATTGTGACAACAGGTTGGATACTAGTGTTTCTACTGTGCTGCCTGCAATAACCAAAGTTTGACCACAGAAAACTAACTGCGTGCCCCGGCCAAATATGCTTCATAAACCACAAAACTTGACAGCAGGACAGCAGAGGACAAAATAGCCGTCAAAAAGCAAATTTGCACAGACTGCACCTTTTACTTTTGGACTCATGGAACACCTATTATGCAATATTAGATAACCAATGCATGTTGAAGTCCAGATGACTGTCTATTACTATGAGAATAACTTTGTTGGGTTTCTGTGTCTTAAAACACCATACTAACACTTTGAGAAGAGCAACGATGACAGGGACGGAGAAGGGTAGGGAAGAAGCGTACGAGTGGATAGTGTGAGTGAGCAAGGCAAAATTCTTTACCCTGACTGGTTTGACGAGCTCCCTGTACAATCTGACACAATGTTAGCCTTTTGTGATCACACAGGATTTGAGGTGGGCTGCCTCCTATTACTACTGTCTCTGGGTTAGCAAGGGGAGAGGCCTTACAACTTGATGCAACACTGGGTTACTGCCTCAGTGAGTGCTCTCTTCCACATACACAGTAAACTGCAGCCAAATGACTAAGGGCAGATCTAATGTGGTCCAGGTTCTTATCACACACAGCAACCACAGTTCAATATCCCTTAATGGAGGCTCTCACACTTCCTATCAGTCAGTAGTGGTTGCGGGAAATTCCCATGGATGGAGAGATGATTAGAGCTTATTGTACAGGTAAAAGATGAAACTGGTGTGGTTGGCTGGCGTAAAGTGAGAAATATGAAAGGAATCTGACCTATTGAGTAAATATAGATTCTTCTCTCACCCACCAGACTCTCTTAAATGTTTCTTATCTTCAGGCTGCATCTCTTTCCATTTAGCAGCACTGACAGGGATGATGTGAGAAAGAGAGCTAGGGTGGAAGCGAGAAAGATAGATGGACAGAAATGAAGGGAAGAGATGGAGAGAAAGAGGAGGCGGGAAGGAGAGGAAAAGCAGAACTGATTAGATTTACTGTGTCTTTGTTCTGGGAGCAGCGAGTGATCCCTGCTGATGGGAGCGTGAAGCAAAAAGGAGCTAATGGGAAGCAGAGACATAGGGGACTGGTATGGATCCATATGATTGTCATGTTCAGCAAAGAGCCTGCTGCTAACCTAGCTGTGTATTAGGGTTTTCATTTGCCGGCAATTTACTGTTGTTGCCTCTTAAAATTTGAAAAGAAAAGCAATAAATAAAATACTCACCGGTCAATATGTTTGTTAATAATTCTAATACAAATCGTATCTATAACAAAGACCTATTGCCTTAGCCTATTCATAGCATGCAGCTCGCTACGCCAAAACAATACAACCTTGAAAAGTTATTCCTAAAAAATAAAAAAAATAAAAAAATACCTCCTGACTTTGTGCCTGATAAGGAAATTCCACATACGTCTGAAACTAAGGGTCCAGCCACAGATTTCACGGGTTGCCGATGTTTTGTAATAGCCTAGATTTCAGAGTTAATCTTTAGATCTTTCTAAATTGTTGCTGTTGGTTCTCTTTTATCTTTAAGGTAAATTAAATAGTCAAACTAATTTGAGGTTATTGTCATTCTTTTGTTAATCTAAGTGTACATTCTGCTGGGTGTTGAAGACACTCTCTTTTCTTCAGTCGTCCCTCACAAAACAACATCAATTAATCTCACCAAACAGAATCACATCTGATATGTCCCCAGTAACACAGGGTGTTCCCTAAGGTTCTGTCCTGGGGCCCCTTCTTGCCATTATCTATATCATTCCTCTTGTTCAAATATTTAGACAATTCAACTTCAATTTCCACTGCTATGCTGATGACAACACAACTTCACTTGATAACCCTCCTCTTGCCTGTATTGAAAATTGCTACAATTAACCACCAGATGCAAGACAACTATCTCAAACTGAACAGCTATAAACAGATCTCCTCATAATTGGCACCACACAGACTGACTAAAGCTTGCAATATCTCTCTTTCCATTGATGGTACAACAACTCTCCTCTAGAATACAATATTGGCATCTTAATGGACTCCACTCTTTCATTTAACTCTCATATCAATAACATGGTAAAAATATCCTTCAATCTTAGAAGCTACAAATCCAACCATACCACTCCCAGAGTGCAGCTGCTAAACTCGTTCACACACTAATTTTCCCCCCGTCTTGATAACGGCAATTCAACTCTTTTCAGAATCAGCGCAACCTCCCTCCATAAAATCAAACTTGTTCAAATCTCTGTTGCTCATCTCCTCTTCTAAATCAAATCTTCTGAGCACATAACCCCCATAGTCTTTTACCTTCACTGGCTTTCTGTTAGCTAAATCATCAACTAAAAAAGCCTTCTCCTCAACTTCAAAGCTCTACATAACTTGGCCCCTCCCTACCTCATTGAACTTCTCCAAATCTACCATCCAACCCTGACATTACGCTCCTCTTCAGTTGGGCAACTGGACATTCCTCCAGCTAAAATGTTTGAATCATTTTGAGGCGCAAACATCTTCTAGGGCAGAATTTAAATAATGGAACTCTCTACCTCTTCCAATTAACAATTCCAACTCTCTTTTCAACCCTTCAGACTCCTCGTAAATCTTCTTTTCAGCCCACCCCACACTAATTTATTTTAATTCGGTCCTATCCTTCTATTGATATGGTGTCCTTTTTGGTTTGAACTCAGTCGGTTCTCCCTGTTTCTCTGTAAGGCTATTTGTTTATTTTTGTTATGTATGTAAATTGTTGTTGAACCATCTTTGGTGTCACAAAAGCGCTATATAAAAAATGAATTATTATCATTATTATTATTATATTTGCATAGGTAACAGAAAGATTGTGACCAGTAAGTTTCAAATGTGTCCAGTGAAATAAATAATTTCCAAACACTAAACCGCAGGAAAGAATCTTAGTGGAAGCCCTTATGTATGTGTGTGTGCATGTGTCTAGTGGAGTCATGAAACATTAATTCACACATTATAGGCAGGAAATTTTAACCCCACTAGAATGGTGCTATTAGCTCTGAAGCAAACTGAAGTCAACAGAGAGGCAGAGTGGCAAAGAACAGCATAGATGACAATCAAGCCTCTTTCTGTCTAGTCAGAGACTTTGGTTGCTGCTTTTCAGCTGGCAGACGGCTGGTGTCACCCTCAGCGCAGGCCAAGGCTTTGTCACTGAAACCACAGCAAGCCCCTTGAGAGGCCCCGCTATGTAATTTGTGTCCCATGGCGGAGGGGGAATGAGTGACGAGTGAGCCAGAGTCTAAGGGGTCTTTGAACTAATGGCTGAAGATTGAAATGGGGAAGTAATTACAAAACTACTGACAAAGAGTGCACACGAATGGGCGTTCCAGCCTTCTGGCCACTGTCCATTGAGGAGAGGACAGGAAGTTGTTCACGCCGAGTGAGGAAGTAACCCAGTTTCCTGGAATTGCTGTACAAGCCCCTGTGCTGCAGCCAAATCGTTTCCATGGGAGCTGGTAATAAAATACCCCAGCTCAGCGTGGAGGGTAGAAACTAAGTTAAACTAAACAACTGTGCCTCAGGGTGACTTTATGTGGCCCACACAAACAGCAGCACCAAGCTGTGTTTAGATCCTAAGACTCGTAAGTCATATAGAGTGATAGAGGCAACTTCACGGGGCACTTGCCAAGAACAATAACGTTGAATGGGTTTTCTCTCTAGTTTCATTTGGGAAGAGGTCTGATCTAACAGTGTGTATACAGATGAGGACTATTGCGTTGGTACAACTGACCTCACGCAGCAGTGCTGGATGTCAGGGGCCTTCCCTCCCAGGACAACTATGTAGCTAACTAAGCATGGATTTTAATTAAAGTCATCATAATTACTGTACACATTTTTGGTTTAATGAGCAGTGTTAGGGTCAGGCCAGGCAGTGTGGATTTCTCTCAGTCTGCCCGTCTGGTCCACCGTCTCTTTGGCTCTGTAGCCACCTACACAACCAGGCCTTCCTTGCCTGCCATCCAGGCAGCCAGATTAGTAAAAAAGCTTCCTGCCCTCTCTGCCTGGCTCCAGAGTTACTGGGCTCTACTCGACCAGGAATGTGGGACATCTTAATTCCCTGTTAATTTGCAAACCTGCTCAACAGTGCAGACACAACACCCTTTAATCCCTCTACCCTTCACAGCCCCAACACACCGCTGGAACCCCTCGACTCTTTCCCTGGGTCTGTTGACTCCATGTCATCTTAATTACTCTCACCTTCTCCGCTATGCATTTATCTCTACTCTCATTCCATCTGTGAAATGAGCTCCAATCACTCAAAATGCAGAAACTATGTTGTGCATGTGGTGTAGTCCGATCAGCACCTGCACATTAGCCTTTTAACTACAGATCACATCATGCATGTGGGGCAATGAAGTATACACCACATATCACAAGGGCTTTCACAATCACGTTGTGATTATTGATAATTAATAGTCATTCAAATAATTGATGATTAAAATTATCGATTAACAATGCACTTGTGTTTTAAGTTACTTTCAAAGTGTGAGCCTATATCAGTTTACTAAAGAATAAGAAAAATGTATTAAGCTTATAAATTAATAAGAAATTAGGTCTAAAATACCCTTTGATGGTGATAATGAAGAAATATTGCGGTCACATGTTATGATCGCGACAGCCGCATCACAGAAATAAATGCTACATACTAATATAGCCCATTCCACGTGTAAAAGAAATAGTCACTATATAGGCCATTCAAGACCACATGTAAAACTTGCTTTTTACTTCACATTGATGTCATACACTGCTCGTGGCTTGACTTGACATTATTTGCTATTCAGAAGCCCCACACCCAAACACATGTGGAGCTGGTATTTCGTATAATCATAGTATTTTAAAGCCATAGCTGGGTTTGGAGAGGATGCTCAGAGCATTGCCAAATGAATAACTTCAGAACAAGAATGTGGTCAAGAAGAGCCAGAGCTCAGTAATGCAGAACTGTGGGTAAACAGATGCTTGTGTTCAGTGCGGAGGGTACAGCATGTTGCAGATAAATCACATTTCACACCAGGCTGCAGTTGGGGTGGACTGCAGCAACAAGGCAGGAAACTATGGGCTGTACAATCAGCACGCTGTCTGAGTGCACACCACACATGCAGCATGCCGCTTGTACTGGGTAAATACATGCAGCCATCCATCCACCCACACTATGGAGGCATCACTATGTCGCGTGCCACAAAAAAAGGGCAGCAGGGTTTTTTCAAGGCATCTCAAATAACAAAACCGTCATCTTTTATAAAATAACATAAGTTTACTTAAACTTAATAAAAGTTTACTGTCCAACAAGCTGCTCTTAAAATTTGTGACAGATGGATAAGGGAGGAGGGAAATGATAAACTGAGAGGTGAAGGGAGAGGAACAGAGAGAAAGGGAGGGAGGAATGTGAAACACCAACAGAAACATTCCACACTCATCTACTGCTTCTGCATGCAGAGGTTTTGCATTGTCTTATATTCTTTGTGTACATATCAATGTTCAAAAGGAATCACCTCTCTGTCAAAAAGTGAGAAAGGAAACACAGGCTGGTCACGGGCATCGACTCCACTAAAATGGACCAGACTGAAAGGCCTATAACTAAATGGCCGATGTTTCGCAATGCCCCAAAGTGCACACTAATGGGGCATTGTAACTGAAACAAAAGCTCTAAACTAAAAAAACAAAACTAATAGTTAACGATGCTGTGCCTATGGTGTTTTAGTATTTGGTTTAGTCAAGGTGTCCATTTTGAATTCCTTAGGCGAGCGCGCTGGTTAGCTAAACATCTGGCCAGCAGTGGGCAAAGGACAGTGATGATCGTGCCCAAGCCCTAGAAGTAAAATGCAGCTCTATTTTGAATAGTTTATACTGATCATAAACAACAACAAAAGCAAATGTTATACAGACACTTATCTTAAACCTGTCGAAAACATATGCAGGATGGTCTCAAGTTGATCTACCCCAACTAACTTTATTGCAAAACGCAAACTAATTAGCAAGCCATCTCCTGCTGAACAATGCCAACCACTGACGTAAAAAATACTAAGTCGAGAGTTTAAAACTTAAAAAGAGCGTGTTGAAAGATGCAGCGTTGATACACACAGCAAGCAGCAGAATTCGCAGATGCTTCAGACAGTGGACCTAGTGAGGTGAGATTCCCAATTGGTAATAACAAAAATACGTTATACCACCTCTTTAACATACAAAACCAGACTTACCCGGAGAAAGTTTAATAAGGCAAACGAAGACTAGTAGTACATTTTCCGAAAGGAAACCGGGTATTAGGCCCATCTTTTCTGTAAAATCCACATAGGGTCGCCAGCGCGAGGCTGAGCTCCGTCTCCGGCTAGGTTTCCAAAACTTCTTTTTTAAAAAGTGCCTTACAAATAATTAAAAAAATATAGCACAACCTCTTATGAGTTCAATGAATGCTGCCGTCTCTTGTCATATAAAACCATGTAAAATAACCAAATAAAAACTCTTATACGATTTGTCTTCTTTCGACTCTAGGCAAACTTTCTTCTCTTCTCTCCGCTCACCCCAAATGTCACTCACTGAGGCACTAAAATACATATTCTTCCGCATAAGTATGTTCAGGCAGATGAGTTTGCCCAAAGTCTGCGTTGCAAATTAACGCAAGAGTTTATTTAAAAGTAGTTTTTACGTCATAGTTAAACGTTTGATTTACTAGTCTGCTCATTTTTGTTACATTTACGGAGAAGTACTTGGTAAAAGTTCTACTTTTTCATAATTTTTTTCTATGTCGCCATGGCGGAGGAATTTTTACAAATTTTCTACTTCGCAAAGCTTCTTATGACTAAAAATTAACCCGTTCAACCATTTGATTTTGTTTGTGTGACAGTCGGCTTTTTCCGATTTGCTTTTAAACTCCTACTCTTTCCTCTCTTTTAACATTTTTACCCGTCTAAAATGCCCTCCATGACAGGTTTCAGGTCTAAATGACTCAAACTGTGTAACATAGTAGTATCCCTAAAGGTTTAACCTGATGAATCAAACGAGAGTCAACGTTGTTTTGAACCTTAAATTGTAATTTAGGTAATGCAGCAAAAACCTTTCTATAGTTAAAAAGCATATTTTTTAAACACAGTAGGGGTCTATTTTCATTGAGGATTTTTTTACACATTTTATTAACAGCAAAACAAATAGTATAATAAATTAAGTTGTTTTATTCATGCAACCTATATATCCTATGAGTCAACAGTGTTAGAGTAATGCCTGTATATTGTAGGGAATGAGCTATGTGTAATACCAATTTATGTTAATTACAACAACGAATCAGATCAATGCAATTTGTTTGTATTCACACTATTTTGAAGACACAATGGACTGCCTACAGCTGCTTGTGTCGTCCTCCATTCAATCCTACTTAAATAGCTTGGACAGGGAAAGCAAATTGATCTCTGTAGGGGTTCAAGTCTGTGTTGTCTGTTGATAATGGCTCAACATTTTTCAAGTTGAATATTAAGTGCTTGGAAAAAAATTTACATATACCAATGGCAAACTATCATAATTTTTTTAGTTTACCTTAATTTCAGTGCAAAAATTAAATTATTATTTTAAACAGTACCTTTCATTTCTTTCGAATTATCATTTATTTCAACAGGATTGTAATAGTTTTTAGTCATTTAGTAAGTGTTTATGGTGTTTGTTTGAGCTTGTAACGTTAAATTAATTATTTCCAAAAGTCCGTCCAGAGTAATGTTTTTCTTATGATGTCACTCCAGATGTGCCTCCAACCTATGGTAATTAAAGTGAAGTTTGCAAATTCTTTGCAAAGAATGAACTGATTCGTTTTTTCTAGCTGTAGCTCTGTTGATAGAGCTTTACCAGAAGCATTGCACAAATACATATAGAGTGAGTTTTAAAGCAAAAGCAGTGTACGTGGAGTTGGAATTTCTGTGCATGAATTGCACAACGACGCATGTCCTTTGGTACAAAAACCAGTTTAAACCTTGTAAACGCAAACTATCTGTGTTTATTTGACTTTGCAGTACTTGTCCTTTGTCCTATGTCCATAGGTTTTTCTTTCTTCCAGCAAACTATACATTTCTATGTGCATTTGACTAGAAAGAGAAATAGCTTGTCCAATATTAAGGCAGTAAAGACATTTTTGAGGAATCACTGTTTCAAGGTTGACCCACAACTAAAATAATTTGCCTTATTAATTTAATTTGATTTAAAATAAATCGTTCATTATCAACCAATACCAGTGAATGTGATATTTATATAATATAGTGTATGTCGTTTACTGTTGTGCCAGCAACTGACTGTAGTTCTGTATCGGGTTTATTGCATAGTAGGTTCGTTGCAGTGTTTTATCTTTGGGGAATGATTTGGTAGGTCATCAGTCAACCATGCCTGTCATCTCGTAGATTTACACCAGCGGTCATGGATGTCAGAGGGCAGATAAAGGGCTCATTTGCCTGGAAAAGAATGATTGCTGCTGGACTGGTATTCCCCCTCCCCACCACCACTAACCCGATACAAACTACCCTCCTCCTACTCTATAACCGTGAGAAACTGAACCTTGACTATTATTCAATGAAACACAACTACATTGATCGAGTCAAAGATGGCAAGTGGCAAAGATGGAGTTTAAGACTTGTTTTGGGAACTGCAATGGGTATTAGTTCTAGGTTTTCTTGTAACTCCTTATAATTCTTTACAATGATTTTAAGTAAATAGATACATTTAGACACACTTATGAGAAACAACATAATTCAGTGGGTCTATTGATATTTGTGTAATTTTTTATGTTTAATTTGATACTATTGCTTGGGCTGGTGAGTTTGAGCTATTGAACTGTTTCTGCTCCTCTATACGAAGAGATCCTGGACCCCTATCAAATCCTAGCACCCAACCCTCAACTAGTGCTGTGTCTTTCCAACACAGTCTTTTGCAAGCATCACCTAGCCCATGCCTCTTTACAGTGAAAGGGGATCTGTGGAACAGGAAGCTAGGATGTATATTTAGGGTAGATTATTTTCCCTCTCAGGGACACGTTTAGACTTACCGAAATAATGCAACCTCAGCTAGCTTGTGTGCACGACACCGTCATGGACAAGACCCCTAGGTGTGTTGCTGACATTAGAAAAGGGAAGTGTGCAGCCATAGTTCCGGGCAGAGGGGTGTATGGTTTTACATGAAGCCAGTATAGGACACGGGCACATGGTCATAGTTCAAGGTCACACCACATTATAAGACATTATTATGGAGCAGGGTTTGAGTTTCTCCACCCTGTATTCATTCATAGGCCAGTCCCCAAGGTTCTTGCCTAAGTCCTTCGACCGTGCTCTAAAATTCAGGGGAGGTGGTGCAGTGGCTGGGCACCAGCGCAGCGTAATGGCCAAGCATGAGATGGTGCCTACACCAAGGGGTCCCATAGGAAGGTAGGAGGGGTGGGGAGGAGGCGCTGAGGGACAGGTGGTGAGGGTAATGTGTGAAGTTCTTTAGGAAGGGGAAATAAATGTGTACGTCTTGTAGGGAAACCTAGCCGCTGTTGGCGGGACTAGGAGGGCTAGAATGGGCTGTTGCGTGGGGACAGGATCCTTCTCTTAGCACTCCCTGCACTGGGCTATTTATATGACTGTGGGAAAAGAACAGGCCCGAGCAGTGCTTGCAGGGTTCTGTTAAAAAGACCCTCATGCCCATCCCCCTTCTCACCCCTAATATTTATGACCAGTAACTCAAAGGCATAAAACATGACAGTACTAGAGCAGCAGCTCCGACCAGCCATCTAACTCGCAGAGGTCAAGGTCCGTTTGTAAGGTTCGAGATGATGTGACTGGTGTTCATTGGAGGGGAGCGGCAGGGAGTGGGTGGGGGGGATGGATAGATAAACTGTACGAGGGGTCACTGCTGTGACCTCTGTTCTAACACACCATGACTTTTTTGTGTGTAACCAATGTTATACGGGTTGTTTGAATCTAAGGAACGGGGGTTGAGGGGGACCAACCCTGACTGTTTCCCAATACGCTCATCTCTAGACCTGCTCAAACTCATATCCTGGTCCCCCTGGTTCAATGGTACACTGAGGTCAAATTCATCAGTAATGTTATGGTCTATGGTCTCACACCTAAACATCTGACTGACTGGGGAGCTGAGCAAGTGAAAATAGGAGCAGATCATTTGCTCAAATAAAATTGGCAGCCTTTTAAAAGCAAAGTAGAGAAGAAGAGGATGAGTGCTTTGTCATGTTTCCCTTTTTGTAAGCAATTGACATTCTCACATTCATGAAATGCTGAATGAGCACATTTGTGAATTTGTGCAATAATTTTATGTTTGCTGTGTGTCTAGGTTAATTCTGTGGGTAATTATGGCTGAGGAGTTTCATGCCTGCATCCCATACTCCCACAGGCAGCAGTCAGCCTTATGTGCTGGTGCACAGTGTAAAGTGAGTGTGTCTGGCTTGAGTCCAGCAGGGGGTTAATTGTATCATAAATTCAGGAAGCTGTTAGTAGACAGACCCGGCTGGTATTCACACCTCACCGTTCTCTTTCCCCTCAGAGTAGGGAGGCCTTGCTTCAGATAGTAGATGGACACTATTAATAAACCCACAATCGTGCCACCCCTATCTCTCCACACCACTGAGAGCCCCTGAATGTCAGCAGGTGAAGTATGGGGTTACTGCATCAACTCCCTCAGTGTTCGTGGGGGGCAAACGCACACAGGAAGCCAGCGTGCAAACCTTATTCGCGCCATTCTATTTCTGATGCCCCTTGGCCACGTGACTTGCTCATGCTTTAGTCTCCATTTGAGGGTGCTGTTTACAGACCAAGACGCATTATACACCTTAGGCAGTTTCATCCTCCAGCATGTGATGTGGGCAAACACGTAGAGGGGAACAAGTCTGCAATAAACAAATGTCAGGAAAAATATAAATAGTCTGCGTTAAGATGACGGGGAGGCATCTTGTGGGATCATCATTGTGTACAGGGTACACGTGATGACTATGATTTGAAGTGATAAGGTTTGGACAGATGATGAAGCTGGCCTGGCTTGGAGAGTGCACTGGCTTGCCCCCCCACCTGTGAGAAGAACTTAGTTCCCAAGCCCCCATGTGTACGTTGCGGGGCAATAAGTCACCCAGTCCCTCTGACTTCCTCTTTCGGCCTTCTGCATTTTACGACCCCTCACCACCCCCCACCACCTCCTCTGCTGCCGTACAGCTGCTTGTCCTGCTCGCTGCTGCTTCCCCCTGATTGGAGGACCTGGGAGCGTGAGAGAGGATGTAAAGGAAGAGACATGGATGAAGCATCTGGAATGGGTGGTTGAACCGGTTTACCTTTAACTTTTTAAACATAACTATATGAGAGTAATGGCCAACCTCGATTATGTGCAAATATGTTTGTTATCTTTTGTGAGTGAAATTAATCTTAATTCTCTGCAGCTTGAAATGGCAGTTTTGGAATAGAGAAACAGTGGGCATAGAGAAAATGAATAGCTTTAATCATAATGTAGAAAATAGATTTTATTAGATTCATAAAACTTGGATGTCTCTATCACATCCTGTCCTCAGGCAACATTGTAAGTCTCAAAAGACACAAGGCTTTTGAACACGTTAGTGGACATTTGATTATTGAGTAAACCACTTATCCATCTGAAATCCAGCAAATGTGACTTAGAGGGCAGGCCAAGTTCATATCCAATTAGAAAGTCTTGTTTTTTAAAGTCTATCTTGCACAAGAGATTTCTGAGAATAAAAAAAAAAAAAAAACTTTGTGTGGCAGGAAATTCAATTTTGATCGCACATTGATTAGTAATGAACAGCATTCATTGAGGCATACAATATATGCCTTTGCTTAACATGTGTTTATGGTATGTCTGCGTGACTATGAGCACGAGCCTGCATGTACTGTGCGTACCTATGTGTTTGTAAGAAAGCGAGAGATGGTAGAAAGCAATCCAAAGAAAGAAAGAGAACGAGTGTAGTTACAATGTAATCAGTTTGTGGTGTGTTTAGTGCGTGTGCAGTATTACTGACCCCCAATCACACAAAGTATTTTAATCCAATCGGCTTCGTTTTCACATGACTGTCATGCACCCCTGCTGCCATGGTGACATGGAGAGGAGGTAGAAGAGAAAGAAGAAGGAGAAAGACTTAACAGTACTTTGCACTGTGTCTTTCTTTCAGTATGACAGTTGAACTTCCCTAATTTGAATCTGTAACTTTAAGCTTTGCCTCTTTTTTTTAATCTAATTATGTAAATGTTGTCTGTTGTGGTTTCTGTAGAGAACATTTATGCTATAAAAAAACAAATCTCTGCTCTTTCAACAGAATTACTTCAATAATCTTTGTAGACAAAATGAATATGTGAATTAGCGACCTGATTGCTAACCAACAGTACATTATACAAAAAATCCAAAAGCCACTTCAGTCACAGTGAACCTGTCTCATCAGGCACAAGCCAATTAAAATGAAGACAAAATGCAAAAACAAAGGTGCTGGTATTGGTGCTTGCCAATTTTCAGCATATGTTTACTCAAAATGCCCATATTTAATACCTTCTTCACTAGAGTATACATACTGCACAAGTACATCTCAAAAAGCATTCTATGCATTCCTCTTGCAGTAAAGGGTCATACAAACAGACATCTTAACAATATCTCAAAACAAAAAAATGTGACCAGCTTGAACAGAGGTAACCTTGTGCCCTGTAGTCGACTGTGCACACTATCCTCTGCTGCTTTTTATTTCTGTTCTGCCACTTCCCGTTTCAACTCACTCAGCAGAAAAAGACCAGCAGCCCCCAGTGTGAACCTGTCGTAATTGTGCATTTGGTGAGAGGCACATCTGTGCCTATTTTCCTTTTTTGAAAAGATTCAGGTTGCAGGGTTCATTGTTTCAAGGTTCACGCTTACAAGTAGATAGCTCCTACTGCTGTTTAAGCCTGGTATCACAGTTCCAAACGGAACAGCCTCAACAGAGCTTAATTTGACAGGCCCTTTATGATCTTAATTTTGATTTTCACATATTAACCTTAAAGCAACCAGGTTTAAGCACCACTTCTTCCATTTCACATAGAACATTGAGCATGCGTATGCATTTAGATTGTTTTCATAGGTGAAATGTTTTATTGTGAAATATTCTATCGGATTTGAAGTAGACCAAAATGGTGGCATAGACCAACATTAGTTGTGTCCGAAGTCCAAAAGTAAGATCAGAACAACCTTGTCGCTTTGTTTCCAAGTAACTCTTATTCAGCACTAGACTAGATCAGATTTCAATTGTATCAAACTACATTATGTGATAGAATTGTGAAACCAAAATTATGATTATTTGTGCAAATATCTTTATTCATAGTAGAGGAATTTTATATGTTGAAAGTCCCAAATCCATCCATTAGCATTTGCTAGTTACAATGTCAATACAATGTATTCTTATCTCTAAAGACCAAATAGAAAAAGATTTAACCCATCTGACATTAACTTGTGAGGTACATCCACTCAAGCATAATGGGAGGATTTTTCCCTCCTTGAATCTAATTCCTAAAACGGTCTCACATAGGCCTTATATAATGTTCAATTGAAGCACCTTCCTATAAAGCTAACAAAAGAAATATCCATCACAACAAGATGATTAGCAAATAATTGTGTGAATTAATGGGAAGCTCCACTGTCTTCAGGGTAAATAAGACTTTATTTTGACTTGTCTCCTTCTCTGCATTGCCATACAGTATACATGATTACAACGGTTACCATACACGTTTTGGTAAAACATGGAACAGAAATTGCACTTCTTCGCTCAACAAAACATTTGCACTTGAAATTCTACATACATACACACTTGCTTGTAGGCACACACTGGCATGCACGCACAATCACTCAGACAGGGACACATGCACTCTCTCATACACACGTGCGTGCACACGCACAAGCGCACACACCTCAACTCCAACCCATTAAAGTACTACTGCGCAATTAATAACAATAAAACTTAATATTAGAACATCTGCATCATCATTATTACATGACAGTTGAATGGACAGTTGGGAAGAGAGCGGGTAGTGTGTGTCTAAACTCAACAGTCTTTTGTTAAAAGGAGGGATCTTCAAGGAGGGATCTCCCTTTTTCCAGCTCATTCTCCCCTTCAGTCTTCCCTCCTTCAGATTTCTTCTTCTTTGTCCATTTTCTCAGAGCCACCAAAAACGTACGTAGACGATGAGCATGATGAAGAAGACCCCGCCGGCCGCCAGCTTTGCGTAGGTGGAGCGAGTGTTCAGGTATTTGGCGTCACTCCTGTATTTCTTAGACAAGCTGGACAAGTTGCTCGCTTTGGAATCTAACGCTGAAGGGAGTCCAAATGAGAGAGAAAATAGGGGAAAGAGAGATATACAAACAGAACAACACAGTGAGGAACAGAGGTGATGCACATACATAAGTAAACAGTGTGAAAGGAATAAACACCAGCGAAGTAAAAAGTGAGAATGACAGGATGCACTTCCTCTACTTTCACTCCCTGATCTCTAATGCACACACAAGGACTTTCAGTTTGGCTGGCTCTGTGTGCACCAGCTCAAGTCACTAGGTTGCATTTCTATCGCCTTGCTTGTTTCTTTCAAAATGATTACTTTAACTGGTTCTGTTCTTAATACCCCTTTGACATGTCCCCTCACAAATAAAAAGGAAAACAAGATCTGCATTGCTCACGCATGTTGCTCGCAACATTCGTACCAAAGTGTTAGGGGCAAGAGGTGTGTTGGGATTGCGCCTAACTTAACCCAGAGACAGCAAATTACCAGACAGCGCCTCTCCCCGCTGCAACACCTCCTCTATGTTTGCCACCATGATCCTCTGAACATCTTGTAGTTCTGTGTTGATGCTGCCCAGGTTCCTCCTGGCTCGGCTGTCAATGTACGACTTCTTGGTCTTCTGGATGTAGGTGTCTGGGACATTGCAGATAAAACAGAACATTATAACACAGCAACTGTACATTTTAAGGACAATGTGAACACACATTTTTGATTGATGTGCTAAAAGAGAGTAATACACAACAAGCTCAATTATAATCAAATATTGTTTTTGTCTTTTGACATGATCTCTCTCACCAAACTCAATGAAGGAGTACGGCCTTGAAACAGTGGGAACCTTCTTCCCATGCTGTTCGTGGAACTCTGCCTGCAGGTCCTCCAGATAAGCAAAGGCCAGCTTCTTGGGGAAGCCTGCTTCACACAGCACCAGGTAGCATACACCTTTCTCTATAGCATAGCTGGTGGAAAAAAAAGATACAGTGGATATGAAGATTATCTCCGGACAAGAACAGTAATGTCATTGTCATGTCGGTAGTGTGAACTAATTTGGATGACCTACTGCATAACCCTAAATTACATCATGCAGAGTGTTATAAACAAGTTCAAGTTGAGCTAATATTGTTTGTGGTTGTGAATGGGTTATAATATTTTTCCCCCACTCACTGGAAAGCCATGGATCCAGCTTCTAAAGTGCAGCGTGAGGGGCTCTGCTCATTTAGTTTCCGAAAGAGCTGTTTAGCCTGGCTCTGGTACTGCTGGAGGTCCCGACCCAACTAAACAAAGAACCAAAGAGAAGTTACATTGCCATACATACACTGGATAGAACAAGATATAGATTGACAGTATTTGTTTAATGGGTAAGGCAGCGATGGCAGCACAATTTGACACCACAATTTGACACCACAGAGACACTGCGTCAATCCTCAAGCAAGGAACAGCTATTGCAGACACAAACCTTTTCGCTTCCCTTTGTGAGAGCAGATAAAAAAGTAGGGAAAACATGTCAGAAAAGAAGTTGTACACAGCAACATATATTAGTCGTAAATATATGCCATGACAACTGTGAAACCGGGTTCCTTTATTCAAAGTTTGTTTTACATAATTTGTCCAATTTATCTATCACCCTGTACTCCTTCCTCTACATAATTGGCATAATTATGGCTATGCTGTTGCCTCATGGACAGAAAGCTTGCAAAACTGCAATTAGGCAAACGAAGTGTCAACGGAGTGATAGCCGATCAAGGTATATGCTACTAAGATATTTTAAATAAGCATTCACTTTCACATCAGGTGGTGACGATGTTCAGGCCGTTGAACCACGTTCTGCCTCATTCATTTTTCAAGATGTGTCTATGCAACGAGCTCGCAGTAAGTAAGTATATCAAATTATAAAATTATAAAATGTAAACCTGTTCGTCTTCTTGCATCGAAGCGGCCAACGGCAATCCATCCGCAAGGCGGGCAATCATTGTTAGCAACACCATGTCTGCTCGATATTGGTACTATCTACAATGAATTACAGCAACGCCAAGTCACCGATTGATTTGACAGGTTGTTGGTTAAAAACAAAAATGCCTGCTGATGCGCTGAGCTGGCCGGAAACGTTAGAGCTTTATGTGCCTCATTCAAAAAGTTCCCCCCACCACAAAACAAATGTACAACACTGGTTCTGCTAGTAAAATACAGTTTAAAGTCATTCGAGTTCTGACACACACACGCAAACACGCTTTGTTGACATTTTGTTTAATAGAGTTTTTTTTAATATATATAATTAATATAAGCTACAAAACATGGGTCACTTACATTAGTGCAGTGGTATTATGTACCGATAATATGGCATTATTTTCACCACAAAAACCTTTAAGTTGACATGACCAAATATCTTAATATTAAACTCCCTGCAGTGAATGAATGACAAAGATGATCAGTTCTAACTGAAAATATATTATGTGTGAAGATGAAGTTCTAATCTCTCTCTCTCTCTCTCTCTCTCTCTCTCTCTCTCTCTCTGTCTCTGTCTCTCTCTGTCTCTCTATCTCTCTCTCACTCACTCTGTCTGTCTCTGTGT
>JAVQJS010158114.1:0-12871 GCA_036024795.1 Galaxias rostratus
CTCTCTCTCTCTCTCTCTCTCTCTCTCTCTCTCTCTCTCTCCCTCTTTATCTCTCTCCATTTTCAGTTCCTCATTCCCCGTCGTTTAGTCAGTCTCCCTCTCTTTCACTTTCCGTTCCGCTGCCACTTCTTCCTCTCTCCCTCTCTTGCTTCCTCAATGTTGAACTCTCCACTCGGAGGGGCCAGCCCGGCACCGTGCTGAGCGCCGGCCACCAGTGACCCCACTAGTCGCCACGCTCATTGAGCCCGGGGCCATCTCTGCCTGCCCGGAGCGTGCCTCTGTGTTCGACAACAAGCTCATCAGGAAGAGGAACACGAAGAGCATCCCCTCACTGGACTCTATGGTCGGGGGCCTTTATAGTCGGTCCTCTTGGCTCAGTGCTCATCGGATCCCCCGTTGACTCATCAGAAAGCCTCTCGAAGGGGGGAAAGGGCTCGTACCACTGTAAGGCCGGCAAAGAACCGGAACAAATGACATGGGTTTACCCCATCACGCTGTTATGTTTGGCGTCTTTGATTGAAAGGTTGACAACAACGTGGCCTTGTATCCTATTGAGCTGTTGGATTGGAAGAGTCCACATTGCTTTGCTCTGTTCATTTAGCTGTGTGTGTATGGACAGGGGGTTGCTCAATGTGTACGTACCTCCTATCCGTGCTACCCGTAATTGGTCCCTTATGCTAGAGCCATCTATTTGCTGAGGGCCAAAACCGCTCAGAGGGATTGGCACATTTCCTTTGCTGAAGGCAGCTCATGAAATGCAGAGCAACAGTGCGCACATTTCAACGACAGTGTTTTAAAGTCAAGTTTGTGGGCACCAGAAAGCACAAATACAACTCCAGTTAGAGGAGTAGGCAAACCCAGAGCTCGTTGCTCGTTCGTACGGAACATTCCAACAAACCCCATCAAGGGCTTCATCCATCTGACCCTACAGTACTGCAGGGCATCCTCGACCCCTATTCACAGCCTTCGAGTTGTGGTAAAAAGCAGTCGCCACCCGTCACCACATACAGTAGGCCCGACGGCCGTGGCCCACCATGCACCTCGCCTCGAGCCTGGCGTCAACTGCCTGCCGTTCATTTAGCAGCCCTGCAGGATGACCTGGGGTTCCCGCACGGACGTGTGGGTCTGAGGTCGTGGCTCCCGGTCACCTGCTGTGAATTTATCAACATACATGGAACATACATACCGCAACCCCCTAAAGTTCAAAGTTCAAAGTGTTTTATCTTTTCAAATTCACAGTATAATACAGGATCATTCTGAGCAAAGAAATTCTTGTGACATGGCAGGCAGCAACTACGTAGAACAGAGCCAAAACATCCATACCAGAAATATAAATAATATAAAACTAACTAAGATATACATCATATGTACAGATGGGGGATATGGGTAGTGGGAATTGGAGTGCAGGAGTGTTGATGCATAGGATTGTGATGTGATGATACGCATTGAAAGTACATAGGGAGTGAACATACATATGAGAGTCATGTGATCAATGTGATCCCCCACCCCACTACCCCACCCCCTCTGCAATCACGTGCCATCCTAGGCCGCAGCGGACATCCTCAATCAGCCGAACGTGTGTTGGTTCATGTGTATACGTGGGCGTGCGTGTGTCAGACCTTCGTGGCAGCAGCCATTTCCCCCGGTGTGGATTCTATTGGCAGGTCAGCACCGAACCCACAACCAGGTCCCTGACTCGTGCTGTGAGCTGCCTGCCGTATCGATGCTCCCTGCTCGTCCGCCTGGAGGGATTTGTTAGCGCGCCGTTCGCGCCGTTTGACATTTATCACTGGGGGCTCCCGTGCTTTCCGAGGCTTCGGTCCCCTGTGCGGGGGAACAGGCGAGGCAGAGTTATGGACGCGCAAGGTGTGTCTCTAACGGGCTCCTCCAAACGCTCACCGGAACTCGACGTTTTTCATGTGACGGCCGTCTCCACGAGAGGTATCGACACGGCGAGTCAGTTGGGACGCAGGGCTGCTTCGCGTCAATAAGAGCAGCCAACCCCTCTAATGGTCCCTGTGCTTCTCTTGCCCTTTGCTCCATTTTGTTTTTTATTTTCCCTCTCTGCTTTTCTGTCTTCACTCCTGTCTTTCTTTAGTGCGTCTGTTCTGTTGTTCTTTGAACCCAAAGTTGCCCAATAAATTGTTCGTACAGCAAGAGAGCAAATAAAGACTCTGGCTCCGATTTGAGAAATTCTTCCCTACTCAAAAGAGGAACTTATGAGATGGTAACGTGATAATAAAACTCAAATTACATTTTGAAATACTCCAAACTAAAAATCTCAAACTATTTTGGTCAGTCCTAAAAAGAGCTTATATAAAAATATATTGTGTGCCATGAAACATTTATCCAGATGATATCCCCCCCCCACCCCACTCCCGCCAAAACGTGTTCTCAACTGTTGTTCTTCCTCTTTCTTCTTCTTTCTCTCTTTCCCTCCTTCTCTCTTTCTCCCTCTCTTTCTCCAGTTGTCCTATGGCTCCAGCTCCCCGGCCCTGTCCAACCGCCAGCGGTTCCCCACCTTTTTCCGCACCCACCCCTCGGCCACCCTCCACAACCCCACCCGAGTGCAGCTCTTCCAGAAGTGGAAGTGGACCAAGATCGCCACCATCCAGCAGACCACAGAAGTCTTCACTTCTGTAAGGATCTACCTCTACCTCCTTCACATCGCTAGCTACTTTCTTTTGGTCTCGTTTCTAATGTGGGTTTGATCTGTCCCCCATTGAAGTGTGCGTGTGCTTGTGTGTGCTTTTGTGTGTGTGTGTGTGTGTGTGTGTGTGTGTGTGTGTGTGTGTGTGTGTGCCAGGCAATGCGATAGTCTTTTAAGTATTCTGTCTCCCAGCCGTGGCTGGAGGATTTCTGAAGTCATTGGTAGGATTATTGTTTATGAAAGGTATCGATCAAGCCATTCTTCTCAGAGGCCCGTGGTCAATACCGTGGCACTTCGGCTCTTTCCTGTAATGGAGGTTAATGATCTCCCTTTATCTTTGTCCCCCGTTGTCCTCTCTGGCGTCTCTTTTTGATGTCCTTCCTCTGCCCTTCTATGTGGGGGTGATTTTCTCTGTAATGTCTTGGCTCTTCCCACAATTCCATTCTCCTCTCCTGGTTTCCCGTTAATTCTGTGTCTGCCCTCTCCCTTTAGCCTTTGACTTCCGGCTGACTTTTTTTTTCTCTCTTCTTTTGTGTCACCTTTCAACTTTCTCCACTTGGCTTTATTCACACTACCTCTTTCCCTCTCTCTATCTCGCTCTCTCTGTCCCTTTATAAAAGACCCTGGATGATCTGGAGCAGAGGGTGAAGGAGGCAGGTATCGAGATCAGTGTGAGACAGAGCTTCCTCACCGACCCGGCTGTCGCTGTCAAGAACCTCAAGGTGCTTTGATGAAATATTCACCTCGGCTGCTGTCTCGCTCTCCCTGGGCTCACAGCTGCGCACACCAGAGCATTAGCATAGCCTGCTGATTTGACATAGGAAATTAATGTGCGGTGAGCTAATTAGCAACTCCGCGTTTGCCGGCACACACTGTTCTGCGAAGGGTTGAGGGAAATTTTTTCTCACACTTCAAAACTTGCAGAAAAAAAACAACTTTGCTCAGGTTTGTTGTTTTAAGAACAATGGCGGAATCAGAAAAAGCTTTCCTTCTCTGTGAACTGTTTCTCAGCGCCAGGATGCCAGGATCATCGTGGGACTCTTCTACGAGACGGAAGCTCGGAAGGTGTTTTGTGAGGTGAGCTTTTTCTCAGCATGACAAAGTTCAACGGGAGTGGTGGAACTGGAAGTTGGGCAGGGAGTCTGTTGGAGCGACACGTCGACACGACTCGCTTTTAATGCTCCCAATCGACATCCGGTTTGATTGTTTCGCATTTATACCAAAGCACTAACTGCACGGTAACCCTCCTGCTCCTTAGGTCTACAAAGAGAAGCTGTACGGCAAGAAATACGTGTGGTTCCTCATCGGCTGGTACGCCGACAACTGGTTCAAGATCAAGGACCCGTCCATCAACTGCACCGTGGAGCAGATGTCCGAGGCGGTGGAGGGCCACGTCACCACGGAGATCGTCATGCTCAACCCTGAGACGGTCCGAGGCGCCTCCAACCTGGTGGGGCCAGCTGCTCGCATGCTTTCATCTCTCCCTCTCTCCTCCACCGCTCACCTCCGCCGTCACTCCTTTCAATTAGGCTCCGCTACCCGACGCGCTCCCCTAATCTTCTTATCTTTTCTGCTCGTCTTCCCTCTTTCATTACCTTTTGTTCTGTTTACTTTGCTGGGTTTGCCTTCTTCTTTGCTTCTTATTCCCCCTTTTTATTTCTTTGCTGTTCATCTGGTCTCTCTCCATAATTCTCTCCGTCGCCATAAACCTTCTCGACAGCTGCTGTTTAGGTTCCTACAATACCTGGCATCAGCTGCGTATCTAACTTGGTATGCAGTGCTGTGGTGGCTGCACTCAATACACTCACAACTACAGAGGAATCAACATTCAGTCTATTTCAGATTCAATTCCCACTTTGGAATTGGTGTTTGATAACAACCCAGCAATATTGCACCTGCTTGCTACTTTAGGCTGTGGTGGGTTTGAATGCTAAACAGTATATTCAGTTTGCTTGCCATGGCAAGATTGAAGCAGAAAATAATTGCGTTCAACCTTGTGTTAATTCTCAACAGCCTACTTATAAAAAAAAAATTCCTACATTTAACGCATAAATCACTTCTGACAAGCAAAGAAACTCAAGTTGCTTTCCAACTTGATTTTTGTAACGGTGTGATTTTTGAAGATGCCCCTCGAGAACCCGGAGTGAGATACTTCAAAAACAAAGACATGAAGAAAACCCGCTTCCCACTCTCACTCCCTCCCCTCTTCCTGTTCCTTGTCCCGTCAGACGGCCCAGGAGTTCATCTCCCAGCTAAAGTTGAGGCTGGGCATGATGAACCCCGAGGAGACGGGGGGCTACCAGGAGGCCCCGTTAGCCTACGACGCCGTGTGGGCCCTGGCGCTGGCCCTCAACAAGACCGTGGACCCTCTGAAGGCCAAGGGCCGGCGGCTGGAGGACTTCAACTACAACAACCACGACATCACCTCGGAGATCTACCGGGCCCTGAACACCAGCTCCTTCGAAGGGGTGTCGGTGAGTTTGACCCGGGAAAAGACAGGCTGGAGGATGGGAAGGCAGTGCGTGGTCGGGGTAGATGTGACTCTCAGGCAGCATGTAGGCTGCGTCGTCGCCCGGGCCCTTTTGTGGCTGCGCGGGGGGTCGTTCTTCAACATGCTCTGACCCCTTTTGATCTGAACTCTATGTCTTCTCTTGTCATGCAGGGTCACGTGGTTTTTGATGCCCAGGGTTCCCGAATGGCCATGACTCTCATTGAGCAGCTGCAAGGTAGCGTACAGTGTGTGTGGTTTAAGTACCCTTATCCCCCCTCCCAGGCCTCCGTGTACGACTGTCTCTTAATACTCAAACAGGGCACATCACTCATTCATCTTGGCAATCATTGCTGACTCTCTCCTTTCCGTATCGATTCCCTTCCCCCTCGGTTTAAAAAAATACAGGTTTCGGTCAGGGAAAGTGATTGCAATGCATTTCATGGTGCCGCATGTGAATTGGCTTGATTTGGAAAATGTGTTGACTCAAGGTTCCCTTTTAATTGGATACGAGTCGTGTCCTAAGCTTTTTTTGTGTGTAAATAGCATCGCTATCTGTCAATCCCAACTTAATGAGTTCCCTGTCCAGTATAAGGGAAGGGACTGTTTGGTGCCCCTGTTCTGTTTTGTATGGCTAATAGTTGAGACATGCTAATCCCTTTTCATTTAGCCTGTGCCACTGCCAGGTCATTCGACTTCTGCCATGACAGGTCCTTTCACTGGAATGGCTGAAACAGCCGAGGTGCTGATCAGTATTCATGGTCATCAATGCCCTGTAAGCTCCCTTGCTACTGCTTGCCCTCTTTCCCTCTTTCTCTCCCACTCTCTTTCTCTCCCCTTGGTACTGGTATTTGTTGATCCCCATCTTTGCACCTATCCATCCTTCCTTTGCTAACATCTATTTGTTGTTTCAGTCTTTTAATGTTAAATGTTTTTCTATGGCAGCACTCAGTTCCCCATCTCCATTTATTAGCATTGTTAGTTTTTGTTAAGCCAGCATTAGCTCAATGTAATAGTTTCACTTTCAAAAGGAATGCTTTTCTTTTTTCTCCTTGTCTCTGTCTCTCTGTTTCACTCTCTGTTTCTCTCACGGTTTTTCTCTCTGTCTCTCTCTCTCTCTCTCTCTATCCCTCTCTCTCTCTCTCTCTCTCTCTCTGTCTCTCTCTCTCTCTCTCTCTCTCTCTCTGTGTCTCTCTGTCTCCCTGTTTGGTGTAGGTGGAAGTTACAAGAAAATTGGATACTACGACAGCTCTCAGAAGAACCTCTCCTGGTTCGGCAATGACGTCTGGATAGGTGGGCTGGAGCTGATTACATTGTCTGTGTCAGACTGCGAGTGTGTATATGTATGTGTGTGTGTGTGTGTGTGTGTGTGTGTGTGTGTGTGTGTGTGACTGTGCTTGTGTGCATACGTGTTGTGTGTGTGTGTGTGCGTTTGTGCGTTTCGGTGTGTCTGTGTCATGGTATTCAACACCCCCCCCCTTGTAATACGTACTGCTTCCCTGGCCTCCATTTAGACCTTTGTGCTCTTTAGATGACACATAATTACTCCAAATTCTCTGCCGTTTTAGGTTTGAACCAGTGATTTGGCTGTTCACTTCCCCCTTCAATTAGCCGTGGGAACACATGCTGTGAGGCCAAGCTGATATGGGAACAAAGTGCCAGTGGCCATCTGTTTTTTTTTCCTTCTTTTTGGTCCAATTCATTGGAAGTGGGCTTGATATTAGTTACATTACTGCATTCTGCTGGACCCGCTGCACGCGACATTGGCATCGCATGTCATTATAGAAAGGCTTCAGCGGGGAAGCAAAACTTGGCTTTGGCAATGAGGGAGGCGGCGGGGGGGGGGGCGCGGGCTATAGAGGGTTGGCCCCGTCTCTGTGGGCACTGAAATGCTATTACTGTTGATTTGCCTCAGTCACCGCGGCCAATGCGGTCGTTGTTTACCGGCCCATCCTTCCCCGGAGAGGTGACACACTTGTGCCGGTGCCGACTGCGCCTCTAATCCATCCGGCACGCCTGGAAAGCCAATGCAAGGGCCGCCTCTTTCAGGCTTTTAAGGAAATGGGTTGTCGCCAGAGGCTTAACTGAACCTTGAAGGCGAGCGAGTCCAATTGCAGATCAGAGGCGGCTGTGGCTGACCTGTGTGTTAGCACGCTGTTACTCCGTCCTTCTCCAAAGCTGTGGGCTCGGCCAGGCCGGGCTGCCTGGGAGGAGTGAGGGCTGGAGCTATGACATCAGAGGCAAAATGGGTCTGCTTTTCCGAGTGGCAAGGTTGAAGTTTGTTTACCAAGGTGACAAAGGTTGTGCGTGATTTTTCCAATGCGTAATCGGAATTTATTATTGTTTTTTTTGTTTTTTTGGGTGCGTTTTTGATGGATGGTCTGATTAACCCAAACTGACAGGGGTGATTTGGTTCGCTGCCTGGTGACAGGGTTGAGCTTGAATTGTGCCCTCTAACTTAACCCATCCACCTGCTTTCCATCCCCGTCTTGCAGCGCTACCCACCCTTACTTTTGGAGTCTTTTCATGGTCGCCCCTAACAACCGCTCCAGCTCGGCGCTCTTTCCTGATCGCTGTGGCAACTGTTATAGAACTCGGTCTCCATAGCAACATTCTGTCCTGATTCCTTGATCAAGGACGGAGGAGGGATTGAACAGCGCAAACATGGAGAGTGAATGGGCGCTTACACACACATGCTTCCATGCGTGTGCACACACACACACAGACGCACACACACACACGCGCGTGCACACACACACACACAGCTCACACACAAATGCTCACATAACACGCGAACACACACCTCCTCACACACAAACACATCTCATTGAGCTCTTGTTTCTATTTCTCCCACAGACTTACATTTACCCACTGTGCCATATGCACACTCCCACACAATCAGGCACACTCAACCTGAAGTCTGTCAAGTCGTCAGGCAGAAGTCTCAGATGTCACTTGTGGCCTGTCAGTGGCGTGACAGCTCTGAGAGTGTCAAAACACAGTGGGGCACGCTGACAGTCTTGAGACGCCCGGAGCGTGCGTGTGTTTTCCAACGTGGCTGTGTACTTGTGCCCTCGTGTGTATTGGGAGATGCTTTGAGGTTTTCCCTCTGAAATGAGCATATCCTCTTCACATGCCACTGACTGAAGTCCCCTGACACTAACCTGAGAGAATGACCTCTCTCTCACGTACACATATACTGACACACACACACACACACACACACACACACACACACACACACACAGACTGGGAAGCAGATGCCAACAAACTTCGAGCTCCAGGGGATACGCAGGCAGGGCTGGCCATGGCTGGACGGATAGACAGACACACAGACCGTGTGCCATGGTGTCAGGAGAGAACTGTCCATCTGCTTCTCATTTTGGCCATGCCGCTCACCAAGGAATAGTCTGTCTTTCAACTCGTAGATGTATGAATAAGTGATCGGGATAATTTAGGGTAATGCGGGCGCTCGTATGCACAGGCGTTCTGTGTGAACTGGCCAACTGTATGCGGCCTCACGAACGTGCTAGGACGGGGTACAGTAGACGTTAATGAGTGTGCATAATGCAGCCTTTGACTTGCCTGACTTTCCCACGTAGGATCCCACCGTTCTTCCTTTTCTTTTCTCTCTCTCCCTTTCGTAACTGTCCTTACCTTCTGCTCCCGTCCGCCCCCCCCCCCCCTCTGTCTGCCTCTCCTCATTATGCTACCGTGACCTCCATCCCTCGGTCTTCCTCACCCTAACCCTACCTTCTCTCCCCTTCTCATTCGCCGTTATTTCATCCTCCCTCTGATCTAACTCCCCATCCCCCCCTCCAACCCACCCCACACTCTCTCAGGTGCGGGCCCTCCAGCTGACCAGACCATGGTGATTGAGGAGTACAGGTACTTGTCTCAGAAGTTGTTTGCGGCGGTGTCGGTGTTTGCCGGCCTGGGCATCCTGCTGGGCATCGTCTGCCTCTCCTTCAACATCTACAACAGCAACGTCCGGTCAGTCTGCACAACAGTCAGGGCTCTGCATGGAAAAGCTGTTGTAGAGATTGAAACTTCACATTAAATGTATATCCGTACGTGTGCCTTAGAATTTGTAATAGCATGTTGCAGCCCTCATTATCATAATAAGGTATCCCTTTGTGGCAAATGATATTGACCTTTAAGGTGTAGCAGATCCGTAACCACCCCTATCAGATGTAGCTTCATAGGGCTGCCATTATGAAACGTCTCAAAATTGTCCACTGCGTGTTTAAGGGTTAAAATAATAATAATAATAAAACATTATACTTATAAAGCGCTTTTCAAAACACTCGGATGTAAGTTTTCACAAAAAACATTTGTAATGAAGGGACTCTGTTTGCTCATCCAAAGTGAGGATGCATCTTTCTGTCAACTACAAAAGACGCTCCGCGGGCAGAACCTCCCGTTCGCTTCGTTTCCACGGAGCCAGTCAAGCTTTAAGATCTAACACATTTAGTCAAGTTAAACCTGTGAGAAGTGTACTCTGACACCCGCCCTCCCTCCCTCCCTCCCTCCCTCCCTCCCTCCCTCACCTCTCCGTTTCCTCTGCTTCGCCTCTCCAGCTACATCCAGAACTCGCAGCCCTACCTGAACAACATGACGGCGGTGGGCTGCATGATGGCCCTGGCGGCCGTCTTCCCCCTGGGCATCGACGGGCACCACGTTCACCGCTCCCAGTTCCCCGTGGTGTGCCAGGTAATAGGGCCCGGCTCAGCGCGGGTGTCCGCCGCCTGGCTGGGAGACGGTTGTTCAGGCTGTCTGGAGTTGAAGGGAGATTGGGCCCGGGGAAGAGACGCGACGGGAAGTTTTTTTTCTCACTCGGGCTTTTGAGTTTTGTTCTGTCGGTCCGTGTCTGTCTGCCTGAAAGGCCGAGCGGCTCACATTCTCATCCGTGTCGGCTCTTGTTTTATCTCTCCCCTCTACTTTCAGTCGGTCTCGTTGCCTGCTTTTTCTATTCCTCCGTCTTTATCGCGATCCCTGATATTCAATTCGTGGGAGCTTTATCGCCTCTTCCACGGTTTTCCCCATTCGTTCTTATCTCTCCTGCTTCCCCTGCCCTTTATGACTCCCCCTCTCTGTCTTCCTCCCCACCTCCTTCACACTCTTCGTATCTTTACTGCCTCCCACCCCTTTTCTCCCCCCCCCCCCCCCTGCTCCTCCCTCGTTCCCGTTCCCCGGGTTTTTTACACAGTGTTTCTCCGTTTCCAGTTCCGCCTGTGGCTGCTGGGCCTGGGCTTCAGCGTCGCCTACGGCAGCATGTTCACCAAGATCTGGTGGGTGCACACCCTCTTCACCAAGAAGGAGGAGAAGAAGGAGAAGAAAAAGGTAAGCCCCGAGGCCGCGGGGGGCGGGGGCGGCAGAGGGGCCACCCACCAGGGCGCGGCGGTGGCGGCGGCTGCTGCTGATAAAATAGACATGACAAAAAACAGCTTCTTCTCACCAACTTTCCTCGGTGCATTGGCCTAAGCTGCTGGGAGAGATGTGTTTGGTTCTGCATGTCAATAATGCCCCCCCGCCCCCCTCCAGCTGGAGTGTGTATCAGGGGCTTGTGGAGGACAGCGATAGGATTATTGCGCCTATATGCTGACCCATGCACTAGCAGACTTGTATAGACCGTCACAAGCACACAGTCGCTCCAGCACGTGGGCCGCGCCCACCGAGCAGTGCCCCGAAATGTTGACGTGGACACCGCAATAGAATCCAACAAGACACAAGCAAAGTCACAGATAGCCGTTTTCCAGGAGCAAACCATTAGTAGGATTGTGATACGCAACCAGGCATGTGATTGTGTGTTGTATGTGTGTGCCTGTGCATGTGTGACTGAGATAGTGTGTCCTGGAGCCAGTGAGACATTGGCAGCCTACGATGTGTTGTGGGAATTTCTAAGACCTAATCAGAAGAATAAGAGATTAAGCCATTTATGGAATATTTATGAATATGGATGAGTATTAAAGTTCTGGAGAAATCCAACCTTCGGGGGCTTTATTATTTGAGCCAATGCACAGCGAATCGGGTTGACTTTCAACGCTCTTCATGTCCATGGAAGGCAATTTGCCAAAAAGCCTGATGAAAGTACTTAAAGAAAGTTTCTGACAGTCGAATGTCAGGAGAATGGATGCTTTCAAATCATTTCATGCACTTCAACTGAAGAGGCGACAGAGACTGTGTGAAACACTTCTTTATATATATTTGTGTGTGTGTGTGTGTGTGTGTGTGTGTGTGTGTGTGTGTGTGTGTGTGTGTGCGTGTGTGTCTTCTTTGTGTCAGTGCATGGTTGAATGCTCGGTACGCTATTGAAAAGTAAGCCAGTGTGCATGCATAAAAGGGAGGGATAGGAGAATAAGGAAAGAAGCAACACCAGTGTACTATCAGTTTCAGGGCATATTTCCTCTTTGGATGTTTCTCTGTTGGATTTTCTAAGGTATTTTGGGTCACAAAAACACTGGGAAAAAATGTCAAATGCCTGTGGAATCTTTAGGCCTAGAGACATACGCACTGCAGTGTCATCTGTCAACAAAGTTGCACAAACGCCGGGTCCATCCAGATACGTCAAGGGCATTTGTCTCCTCCCGGGCCCCAGCCATTTGTCACAGTTTATGTTTTTGGACAGGCGACCGAGGACTCGATGTGGTGATTGTGGCTCCATCTTGTCCTGTTTCACAGCAGCAGTTGGAGCCGTGGAAGCTGTACGCTACGGTTGGCGTGCTGCTGGCCGTCGACCTGCTCTCCCTGATGATCTGGCAGATTGTTGACCCTCTGCACATCACTGTGGAGGTGCCGTATGTCCATTCCATCCCTCGGCGGAAGGGGAAGCCGGTCTGAGATGGCGTGACGTTTTCAGTCGTGCCCTCTGCAGAGTGAAGCACAACCGAGCATGTGCACATTCCCGTAACGCATAACGACATGGAAGCAATTAGCTACTGATGCTCACTGAGTCCGCCGTGTTTTTAACGTATCGCTATTATACACATTAATTGAACAAACATTTAATGTTAGTATTGATTCTAGAATATTATTAGGATAGGAATGCCACTGTTTGCCTTTGCCATTTTTGGTTTATTTGTGTATGGGATATTACGTATTTCACTGGCAACCCTTAGACAGAGTCCAGAGTCCAATTTATGTGGGATATCAGCAGGCATGGGGATGAATGTGAAATAGCAGCAACTCAGAAGTGATCACACCTGTCCTGTACATTAACACGATTAGGGAGAATATGACAGCCAGCAGCCAATAGCACCTGTGGACTGCCGTATGTAAGTTGTAACCAATGCGTTTCCTCGATTTTGCCCTTACTGCTTCGCGTCGATGTTACAGGACAGGTGTGAATTTTCCATCCCAGCCTTGATTTATAGGGAGCTATTTGTAGAGTTCGCTCTCAGCTAATTTAAATGCATAGTGGGGACAATTTTGCAGTGCAGGATGATACATTTTGAATAAACGATGATTAACTTTTTACACCAGTCTGGTGCTTTACACTGCCTTTACACGCTATGTCTTTCACTCAACACCCCCTCTCCCCACTTCTCTGTCTCTCTTTCTCTCTGGGAGTAGAAGTTTACCAAGGAGGCCCCTAAAGGAGATCTGGATGTCCTCATTCAGCCGCTGCTGGAGCACTGCAACTCTGAGAAGATGAACACGTGGCTTGGTATCCCCTCTCTGTTGTTCAGCAATAGTGCCCCCCCCACCCCCTCTCTCTCTCTCACTCTCTCTCT
>JAVQJS010158119.1:0-13463 GCA_036024795.1 Galaxias rostratus
TAATGTAGATGTTGTTGAGAATTTTGATCTTTCTGAAAACACGGTTGTCAGGTCAAATGATGTTTATGATGCCATTATTATGTTAGATGACAACAAGGTATGGATCACATTACTGCAGAGCGCCTTAAGAATACCAGTCATTGGCTCTGTCCTCTGCTTGCCATGTGTTTTACTGGTCTCATAGCTAATGGTGTCCTTCCAGACTCTTACTTGCCAGTACCCTTTCTAAAGTGCTGGAAATAGTTATAATAACAAGGTTGGAAATGTTTGTTCTCACCACTGATAATCAGTTTGGCTTCAAAAGAAAACATGGCACTGATATATTTATTTGTGCTCTGAAGGAAATTGTTTTTGATATGGAAGCCAGAATTACACTGTTTTTGTGTTTTATTGATGCATCTAATGTTGGCAATGTTGCATCTGCCCCATTTTATATAAATAATGTTGTTTGCTTTTGTGGAATTCTGTCTCCTATTTTGTGCAACGTGTATATGAATTATCTATCAAAACAGCTGAATGGGTGTAACACAAGATGTCTTGTTGGAATCTCTGTCAATCATCTTCTTTATACTGATGACCTGGTAATCCTAAATCCATATAGTGCTGGGCTGCAGCAATTACCGAAGATGTGCTGATGGCACAGCAAGGATAATAACATTACATTTAATGCCAGAAAGAGTATTGTCATGATTTTCAGAAGCAGAGAAGATAGTGTTATATCTGTGTGATATCCCTCTCTTGATATGCACAAAAATCAAATCTCTTGGCAATTTGTTACTGATGATTTCAATGATCACAGAGATATCTATAGAGTTTTATACTATACGCTCAAACCGACATGTTGCTTCGCAAGTTTAGAATATGTTCTGTCAATATAAAATGTGTATTATTTAGAGCTTTCTGCACACCTAGGTACACAGCTCATCTTTGATGTAGCAACAGGAAAGTAGTATGCGAATGTTTTTGGTGGCTTACAATGATGCAACAAGGTTGCTGCTGCAGGTTCCTAGACGGCATAGTGCAAGTCAACTGTTTGTGTTCTTTGATGTTCCTACACATGAGACCCTTCTAAGACATTTAATGTATACATTTACATGTTGCTCAGATGACTCATAGCATGACAGCATCATAGAGGCATTTACTGACATAAAGAAAAGTTGCTTTTGGTACTTATCCAGGCTCAGAAAACATTGGTGAGATAGCCTACAAACACACTGTCTTTTGTTAAATGTATTTACTTGTATGTATCTTTTTTTTCTCTTGCTATGGACCCTCCTGTGAGTCTGGAATAAAGTTTTAAGTTTTAAAAAATAACAATGTCCTCAGTGAACAATCCATTATGCCTATAAAAGCTTAGACTGAGTGGTTGTTGTTATATGGGAAAGTGGTGTGAAGGTTGACACTCCGCAACATTGCAGATCATTGATTTATGAGTTTGAGAGGTGTCCATGCACAATATGTTCACTTCAACGGTATCGTTAACCTATCTTATGTATGCATTGCTAGGGTGTATAACATTCAAATGCTACTCTTTTACATTGCCATATACATTTTGGGAACTTTTATATGATATCTCGCATTTTCTTCATCTGATATGCTGTTTTTTCTTTCACATTTGTTGTTGATGTTTTGACAGGGCTGTTTTCCTATAAACAGTAAAACAAGTTTGATTCATGACAGTTTCGCCTCCAACATAAAGGTTCACATGTCTTGTTGTATATTCAATCATTATTGTATTTTCCTTCTCTAAAAGAGATAATGCGCACAATGAACAGTATTTATTAAGGCTATTATCACTTTCTTGCTCCCAACCAGATTTAATGGCCATCTAATATTGATTTAGGAAAATGGACTCTGCTCTTCGAAGCACTTTAGCGTTACTCTAAGGCTATTTGTTAATTATTCATATGTCTCTACCTTGCAAACAACAGAGACCATTTTATTGTGATGTTGTACTCTGTGATTGTCATCCGGTACTCCTTGATTAGGAGCAATTAGTTCATGTCTGGGTTTATCCAGTCACCAGATTAGTTCGCTTCAGGATAGAGACTTTAGGAGGATAGCAACTGAAACATTGATGGCATGTCAGAAAGGCGTAATATTATTTAGTTACACTGGCTGTTTGCCATCATTTCAATGTGGTTCCTTGTCTGTAGTGACATAACCTATAGACCCTGGAGACAGTAAAAAGATCATCTCTCGCAGTTCAATTTTTTTTTCATTCCCGTTTTTCAAAATCTTTTTATTGGCGAGAGTAATTATGTATAAAGGATAGACAGCATAATATATCATGCATTGATTTACTTTTTGAATCAATAATAGAGAACCAGTTCAACTATAAAGGCGATAAGTAAACATTTGAACCTTTATCAACCCTAAACAATTCAAGCAATCATGTGTATGTAACATTCTGAACTAAACAAAACAAAGTAACCCTATGTTGCCAAAAGTATAAGACATATTGGAAATTTGACACAAACAAAACCGAAAATATGTCAGGAGTATGGACTGACTTCAAATACTATGCTGTACCCTCTTGGCTTGGTGTTAATAAAGTATAATGGAACAGACACAGCAAACGTTGAGATTTTGTGGGGTGATGGGTACCCTGTAGTTCACGTGTGCTTGTATTATGGCCCCAATTTATAATGTAATTGAATTACCTGATTGAGATAGGATACCTTATTCCGTTCAGATATTGAGTAGAATATTCATTTAGGTATTTATTTTTAAGAAGACAACTAATGTTTGATCAATCTCTCAAGCTAATGTTCCCAGAGGAAGGCTGCACAGAATTTAACAGAGATTGAAAATTACACGAACACAGGTTTTAATTCGTGCTCTCTCCAATTATAAAGTGTGTGGGTGTGTGTTTTGCTGATGGCCTGCCTGAACCTGTGGTTGCAGGACAACCTCACAACCACACACAGGCCACCTGTCCTCTTATGTAAGCATACAGATGGTTTCATGGGGGACATTGACATCCAGTAGGAAAATAACGCAGACAGACATGTAAAACATAAACTGTTTCATTTGTAAGTACTGTAATTATGTTTTGTTTCATTGCTTTTAGTTGGTTTCTCGGTAAATTGTCAATTTTAACATTGTTTGCCATTTGGCCTTGCACTTGTATCTGCCATTTATCAGCTCTCTGTAAGTTACAAAAACTTTCTGTCAGTGAAAAATCTCTGAAAAATGCCAAGCCAATGATCAACAGGCTTGATATATATCATTGTTAAAATGTATATAATTATCATTTTGTCATTATTAAAATTATAATATTTAGTCAATAGAGGCCTTGATCAATCACATCTTTACTGTAATTTTACCACCAAAATATGATCTACTGTAAATAATAGTACTAAAACTGTAAATTAAGATGACTAGCGTCAACTAGTGGATCCCCATTGCATATGTGATTGTTCAAAGAAGCATTACACCTCACATTGCTAGGCTTTAGATACTATCCAAAGAAATGTAAACTAGCTGAAGCAATCAGCAGACAAAAGAGGATAGTGTTGGACGTAAAGGAACTGCATGAATGAGAGCAAGGAGGGTTCTGTAATGTGTTTAATCTGCAGATATTATACCATGCAATAATGTCTAACCCATCTTTGTTGAGGTGTGTGTGTGTGTGTGTGTGTGTGTGTGTGTGTGTGTGTGAGTGTGTGTGTGTGTGTGTGTGTGTGTGTGTGTGTGTGTGTGTGTGTGTGTGTGTGTGTGTGTGTGTGTGCGCGTGTGTGTGTGTGTGTGCGCGCGCGCGTACGCACCCGGGAGAGAGAGAAAGAGAGAGAGAGAGAGAAAGAGATTTAGTGGCAGCATTCTGTTTTTTTACATTACGACGCGGCTCTCCTCACATGCCTAGTGTCTCTCAAAGAAAGAAACGCTGGGTAGCTGGCCAGGTTTCTGAGTTCTATGTTAAGGTCCTGTGGTACCGCAGACTGCAGCTAATGTTGAGAGTTTAAAGCCGAGCAGCACTGTTGAATAATTGAAGGTATGCAATGAAAGGACCCAATGGAATGACAACGGAGATCCCACTGACCTGGTTTTTGTCAGTCTCTATTTCTTATCTGGAACTTACCAGCAAAGATTTTGAACACACTGTCTGCATTTTGCTCCCTTCTGCTCGCGTCTTGCAGTGTCATTCAGTCTTTAGTGGAATGCTTTCATTCCTCCATCCTGAGACCGGCATTTAAAAATTGGATATATTTTCCTTAGCCACTGAGATGCTGCTGATGAATGCTTTGATCATGAGCATGTGAGGACTTGTTTTGATAACAGTGGCAATAAATTAGCACCCATATGTTGTTGACAGCACTGTCAGGCTGACAAAACAATGCAGACAACAACGTGCACGCATACCATGCTTTGTACACTACCTCGCAAGCTCACAAACACCGCACTGAGAAATCATTTTAATCTCGTAACACTAAACATGGTGGGCATGCAGCCCAGGAAAGATTCAAATCCTGGATCACAACCTTCACTGAAGCTTGGCCAGCTCCCTCTCTGATGAACAGCAAAGAGTGTGTTTGTCTGTGTATAGTCGCTTCTCTTGTTCATGCTGATGTGTTGACGGTTGACTGAGGTGTTTTTCCAAATCACCAAGTAGCAGTGTCCCACTTCATATCTGCCTGTTTTTATATTTTCCTGCCATTTTTTTATGCTTTACTCACAAGACTTTACACACAACCCACCACTGCCCACCAGACAACCTTCAATACCGACAGCTGTACATTCATGTGTGTGCGTGCACAGGATTAACTTTCTCTCAATAAACCAGTGTTAGCCTGCCCTGCAGCCTACAGCGCGATTAAAAACTGGATTTTGCATTAGATGAAATCTTTTTATATTTATATTCACTCGTACAAACTGCAATGTGGTAAAATCTGTCTTTTCAATGTTCAGCTATACTACCACAGGGTCTTTAGTCCAGAGACATTTGATCAATAAACGGTGCAGATGCAACGTTTGAGGCTCTTTAGCAATCCCTTTTCCCTCTCTGGCCAGTTCTTCAGTCCCTACATCAAGTATAGGGGGAAAGAGTCAAATGGGACAGATCTCCACATACATTTTAACTTCACACGGTACCATTACATGAAGTGTATTAACCCTAATCAATTTGAAGTTATTTTTTGGTTCCTGGCTCCTCAGTTTGGATTACCAAGTCACTACGAAGTCCCTGTCGGCCCATTAGGTAGCTGCTCCTAACAAACATTTTGATACTGGACAGGTTATCTCCCACGTAGGACATTAGGTCTCTGTTAATTGATAGTTTGTAATGCAAAGGTGAATCCTTAGTATTCAATATTGCAAGGTTAATTGAAATAAAAAGCATTACTGTGCAATCCAGTCCACAGAGGCAGTGAAATGATGACATTGGCTCAGGCGACTTGGTTTATGGTCCATGGTTTACTAATGAAAGTCATAAAGCATGTTGTTTTGGTTTGCACCTATGATAGAGGCCACCCTCAAGGCTTTTTCAGCCATAAAACTATTGGTGTGGAAATGCTATTGCCAGTGCAAATTTTGACCTATAGATATCAGTGGAGAGGAAATGAAGGCTTCTGCTGCTAATTAATTATTTTAATCTGAATACCAATTAATCCCTGAAAACATATTCAATCATCTGTTTTGAACGAGAGAACCAGATTGTATGACAAGCAATGTTTGCATGGCAAGCAAGTCCAGATAGCAAAATGAGCGTGAGCAGGTCAAGTACATTTATTAACGGTATACAATATATGCACACAGGAATTGTTCTTTTACAATGTCAGGAAGGACAATAATTTGTTCACCTTTGTGATAGCTTTATATTTATCTAAAGAGCCCGGTAAGCTCCCTGCATGGATTTTCTTTATAATGCGGTCCACAAAGCATGCAGTTATTCTCAGCATTATTTATGATGCAGCCTCTAGCCTCTTCATTCACACCATATCTGCCTTTGTTCCAGAAAAGTCTACTGTACTGCTGGTTAGTGAATCTGCAACACAAGCCTTGAGAAAAGGGGAATTGATTATCATTGCTGATCGTTGAAAGAATTTCTCTAATTTTGCAGAAAGGGGCGTGCTGTCATGGTCGAAAGGAAAGTAGTGTCAAGGTCAGGAATGACCTGGTTCCAACACGAGCCATTCATTTTCATAGTTAGCTATTTAAGCTTCCCAAATTACATTTAGCTTATAGCTATGCAGTCATTATGTGTTAAATTTGTCTTGTCACTTCTCAAGTATTGGAAAATGTAAGTTGTTCAACTTCAAATTACAAATTTCAAATTACATGAAATCTGTGAACTAACTACTGGGGACACAGTGACTGTTTAAAAAAATCATAAAGATTTAAGCTTCTATCTTCTGATGAAAAAACAACACTATCAATCATTTCCTTTTTCAATATTTGATATAATTGATAAGCATATGTTTTTCAATCTTGAAGGACGCATAGATGTGTCATGTAATGGGAGATGCAATGCCTTGCCGCATGAGGAAGGCCCCTATTCCAATCTCAGTAACCCTAGAGAGTATGGAACCCTGAGAAATTGGAGTGATATGTCAGTACAAACCTCCCTCCTCCATGCTATCCATAACCGACACCTCCCCTCCACCTGCTTCCAGGCATGCACACAAGCATCAGCGAGATCCTCAAGGAGAAGACATTAAAGCCATCACGTCGAAGTCTGCCCTGCCTGGTCCAGAGCCAGACACATCCCCAGGACCTGAGTCACTTCTCCTCGGTACCGCTGACCCCTGACGAGACCAAGCCTCAGAGCCAGACACAGCAGCAAAAAGAGACCCAGACAGAGAATCAGAGCCAAGCCCAAAGCCAGCTTCAAGACGTGGCCCACAGCATCAGCTCCTCCTGCTACCTTCATCTCCCTAAAAAAGGTGGGTGACAATTTTTTTTGACAAGCAGAAAACTAGCAACCTGAATCCCCAGAGGATAATCATTTGGAACTGTCAACTAAAGGGAGATTTTGAGTTTTACTGATCCATCCATCCAGCCATCCATCCATCAGCTATACCTCTAATCCCATACAGGGTGGCTGGGGGGCTGGAGCTTTCCCCAGCTGACAAAGGTTGGGAGGTGGGGTACACCCAAGACAGGGTGCCAATCTATTGCAGGACTAATCTTTCCAAATAAAACACAAATTTTCTTTGTTTAGCAATTCATTTGAAAGTCTTCGACAGAAGAAACCTTGGAATCATAACCTAATGCAGGACCCAATTCACTTTAATGTATAGTGTGCACTAGTATGCTTAGGAACCCAGGATTTATCCAGGATTTAATGATATTAAAGTGATAGGTCTGTGGAAGGCACAGATTAGGGACACACATTAGCTGCTATCATTTCAAATATGGCCATTAAACTAATTACTGTGCATTATGTGATTCTTTCACAGGTTTTCTCCATGACAGTCTTGTCTTTTACAGAACTAGTTGGGAAATTTGATAGATGCTTCTTTCTTTATATTGGTGGAGTGGAAGGGAGGGAGAGAGAGAAAGTAGTGTTTAAACTGAACATAGAAATGTTGTGGTGATTGAACCAAAACATTGCAATGCAAACTGTTTAAAATGGTACTGCCTGAAGAAGAGCAGCAATTTTTCGGTGGTCTTAATGATGTCCTTCTTTAATGAAATGCAAAGGCTATTTACAGTGCACCTGGAAAGTATTCACAGTGCTTCACCTTTTCCACCTTTTTGTTATGTTACCTTATTTACCTTATTTAGTTTCCTGCCTTATTTATATGAAAGAAATAACTCCTCAAAATTCTACACACAATACACCGTAATGACCATGTGAAAAACGTTTTCGGGCAATTTTTTTCAATTATATAAAAAATTATAACTAAGAAATCATGTACATAAGTATTCACAGCCTTTGCCATGAAGCTCAAAATTTAACTCAGGTACATCTTGTTTCCACTGTTGATCTTTGAGATGTTTCTACAGCCTAGTTGAGTCCACCTATGGTAAATTCACTTGATTTGACATTATTTGGAGAGGCACACACCTGTCTGTATATGACGTGTGTTGATGCGCGTTAGAGCATAAACCAAGCATGAAGTCACAGGAATTGTCTGTAGACCTTCGAGACAGGACTGTCTCGAGGCACAAATCTGGGGAAGGGTATAGAAAATGTTCTGCTTTGAAGGTCCCAGTTAGCACAGGGCCCGCATCATTTGTAAATGGAAGAAGCTTTTAACCACCAGGACTTTTCCTAGAGCTGACCTGCCATCTAAATTGAGCGATTGGGGGAAAGGGCCTTGATTGGAGAGGTGACCAAAAACACGATAGTCACTGTCAGAGCTCTAGCGTTTCCACTGTGGTGAGAGGATAACCTTCCAGAAGGACAACCATCTCTGCAGCAATACACGAATCTGGCCAGACGGAAGCCACTCCTTTGTAAAAGGCACATGGCAGCCATTCTGGAGTTTGCCAACATGCCCCTGGAGGACTCTCAGACCAAGAGAAACAAAATTTCCCTTGTTTAATGAGACAAAGATTGAACACTTTGGTGAGAATGCCAGGCGTCATGTTTTGAGGAAACCAGGCACCGCTCATCACCAGGCTAATACCATCCCTACAGTGAAGCATGGTAATGGCAGCATCATGCAGTGGGATGTTTGTCAGCAACAGGAACTGGGTGACTTGTTAGTATAGAGGGAAAGATGAACACTGCAATGGACAGAATCATCCTGGATGAAAACCTGCTCCAGTGCGCTCTTGACTGTGACTGGGGCAATGATTCTTTTTTCAGCAGGACAACGACCTTAAGCACACACCCAAGATATCAAAGGAGTGGTTATGGGACAAGTCTCTGAATGTCCATGAGTGACCCAGCCAGAGCCCATACTTGAATCCGATTGTACATCTTTGGACAGATCTGAAAAAGGCTGTGCACTGACGCTTCCCATCCAACCTGATGGAGCTTGAGAGGTGCTGCAAAGAGGAATGGGCAAAACTGCCCAAAGACAGGTGTGCTAAGCTTGTGGCATCATATTTCAAAATACTTGAGGCTATAATTGCTGCCAAAGGTGTATCACCAATTTGAGCAAAGGCTGTGAATTCTTAAGTACATGTGATTTCTTAATTATTTATTTTTAAAACATTTGCAAAATCTCCCCAAAACGTTTTTCCCGTTGTCATTATGGTGTATTGTGTTTAGAATTTTGAGGAAAACGTATTTAATCAATTTGAGAATAAGGCCGTAACATAAAAAAATATGGAAAAAGTGAAGCGCTGTGAATTCTTTCGTCTGCACTGTATTTTGAGCAACACTCAGAATTCTCCGTCCAATGTAAACTTCTTCAGAATCCAGTGTGATGTTTTGCTCCTGAAACATATTTCACACCGTGAAATGAATGTGGAGTGTTGGTCCTCTTACAGTACCTCATGTTTTTACATGCATTTGAAAAAATTTCAAATCTGAAACTAGCCACTTGTACTTCCCCAAAATCTCTCAGGAGAGGTAGACATCAGCATTATTAGAATATATCCTCCACAAAGACATAGACCCACGGTACCACCAGTGTCTTATTTGTACAACACAAACCCATAGGCTTAGGAAGAACACACTCTTTCTTTTTCCCTCTCCCTTTCGGTCTTCACAGATTAGAATTTACTGATTAAGAACCCTGTCATTGAACTCCAGGAAGCACACGAATAGTTATTTTTCTTTGTACTCTTTGTTCATGCACATTAACGGGGGACTGGGTGGGTTTGCAAAGTTAGGACTGACCATTTTTCAACCTTACTACATGGCAAGGATTAATTAGGATAGGGATTGGTGTCACAGCTGCTGCATGTCTTGCATTCCACATCGAAAGAAAGGTATATTGGCAACATTTTAAAGTGTCTTCCGACCTTTAACATGACCTAAGATGACGCTTGGTCTTGATTTAAACAATACCTTGTCCTAGCCTTTTTCAGGTACTGCTTTGATTACCATTGTTCATCCTGTGTGTGTTGAACAGAGCCTGTCAAAGACCACTATGTGGAGGAGTCAGAGGCCAATGCATATGGGACAAGGATAGATGAGTCGTTCTTTATTCAGAAGCCCGTCCGGTGTGCTAAACTCGAGGCACGCACAGAGTCCCTTCAGGTATGGCATCCATTTTACACTCTCAGCTCGTAACCTTCTACTGAATGGGTCCTACACAGCAAATTTACCCAAACTATACTATTAACACAACCGTCTAGTAGTTCATTACTTCTCAAACGGCTGCCTCAGATTGAAGGACTTCTGTTCAAACGTCTATTTCCTGTAGGGAAAGAACCGTCCCAACACGTCAGGGCTGCTGTTCAGGGATGGCAAGAAGCGCATTGACTACATCCTGGTCTATAAGAAGTCCAGTCCTCAGGTGGAGAAGCGGTGCACCTTTGAGAGGAACCTCCGTGCCGAGGGCCTGACGATGGAAAAAGAGGTAGTCAGGGGGATGGTCACGGCAGCATGTGTTAGTCTTACAGCAAGAATTATGAGTACTTTTATGAAATAGTTCCTGCATATTTCTGGGTTCCTTTGTATAATTTGCCAATTCCGTCTCTTAAGCTTTCATAGAAACCCATTTCATTTATATTGATGTATAATAAAAAAAAGAAGAATGACAAAATGCAAATATCCTAAACAAATCTGTTTCATGTCCATAGCCCTCCTTGACCAACAACGACATCATGTTTGTGAAGATCCATGCTCCTTGGGACACACTCTGCAAGTATGCAGAGCAAATGAACATTCGAATGCCGTTCAGGTAGCTATGTTACTATCAGTTGCCTGTGTCTGATCTGTAGCTGACACTGCAAGAAGGACTATGCTCTTACCATTGTCTAATCTAATTGGATGGGATTCATGGGTCTTGAAATGGTGGTGTAATTTGATGTCCCTTTTAGGAAAAAGTGCTACTTTACTGACTGGAGGAGTAAATCTATGGGCAGGTAAGTGGATTTAGGGCTCAAAATGAGCGTGTCCCACCTTTATTTGCTCAGTAGAGACAAGTGGACTGCCTTAGCTTCCAAAATGAAATTCCCGCTCATCACAGCTTTAAGGTTTTCCTCGTAATATGAGTATTGGTTGAGGCTTTTTTTTAAATGAGTCTAGCTACTGTGATCTGGAAGTGATGAGAGGATGATATAATTGTATCCAAAGGCAGGAGACTGCTTTAAAATACTGTCTGTTGCAATACCGCAGCCCACAGGGTGCTTTCATTAGCTCAGGAATAATGTAGCTCTGTTTGAAAAAAGAATGTGTGATTGTAGTTTCCCAAGCTCAATGTAAGTCATTCAGAAGGAGAGTGGGGAGGAAAACACCATCTCCACAGAGGGCTACAATTATGGGTTCTGTAGAGCCTGAGTTCTTGTCAGAAGCTGCTCGTGCTGCTGTCAAAACACTGCAATGCAGTAATTGTATTGTTCGTGTCTAGGTGTTTTTTGGTCGAGGCAAACAATACAAGCCATTTGCCTTTTTAGTGAGATACAGCTGTGTTCCACACTAAGCACTTTGTATGGATCCTTTGCAACGTTGTCTCATCTTTATAATGTAACCACGCTGCGGTTCCCAAGGAGACCACTGCATTGTGCGTTAAAGTGTGACGAGGGCTGCCAAGCCCCCGAGTGACCTTGACACTATTCATTTCCTATATGATTTAGGACCTGTGCCAAATTGGACTCAACCACCCTTGTATTCCTAGACCAACCAACCTTGTTGAAAATCCCACGTTTTAGCTGCATGATCAGTTGCTGTTGGTGGCTGTAGCAGGAGCTTACTCTGTGGGATGACACTGTAGTTCTGCCCCAGATCCGAGTCAGCAGTCTGTGGGCTAACCTGCAGTACTGGGAATGCTTTGGTACGGTCCCACAGCAGGCTCCACCTGCGATGTCGCCAGGTGAAGAGCTGGATGCCCAGGAACCCCATGAAACTGGACAAGGAGGCCTTGCCCGACCTGGAGGAGAGCGACTGCTACACGGCCCCCTTCAGCCGAGCACGAGTGCACCAGTGAGTGACAGAGGAACACACACGTTCTACACACGTCCTACAGCCAGGCAAAATGACATGTGACAGTGTCAGGCCCGAGCTCTCAAAAGATGCTGTTTGCTGCTGATTGCATGATACAAAAGGTATTTATGGGGTCGTGTACATGCAATCATAATGAATGTCAGAGTGATTACAAATGAAGACATGTGTTGTGTGTGGAACAACAGCTGCCGGATATGAAAATTGCTTTCCAACCGCTTCTTTCTGGTTATTGTCCAGCCGGACAATTTGATAGCACAGAATAATCTCAAATAATGAATAATCATTTGTCTACAAAAATACAAATTCAGCATATTTCAATTAAGTACGTTTTTGCAAACTGTATGCTGATTAATATGCATCGATATGATCTACATATAAGACTGTGGCGCAATTTTCTACGTAGACAACACAGTATAGCATGATGTTGGAAGCTGACACGTTTCCTGTGGCTTCTCATTTCTCCAGATTCACCATCAACAACAGGCAAACGTTTTTCTCCAACTCCACCAGAAGCCGGATAGTCCATCATGTTCTACAGCGCACCAAGTACGAGGACGGGAAGTCCAAGATGGGTATGGAACCGTGTTGGTTCTGCCTCTCCATGGCCCCCACCACCCTCGACGCTGAGATACCTTGTCATCTCCATAGTCACACCCCCTCATAGACCCCTGTTATTATTCAATTATTGGTATGACCTGTTGATTTCAAATGACTCACTGATATTGATTAATAATAAAGTAAAAAAATATATAAAAAATCCGTACCAACACGGACAATCCTCTTCCATTCCATAAACCATTTCCCCATTTTAACATAATTATCCTGCATGGTGTTAATATGTATAACATATTAGGTCACATCTGGGTCAACAAGAGGGTAGTGGACTATTTCTGTACTTGCTATTTTGTTTTTTTGTCCTAACATATTGTCCTTAGATAACTTTGTTGTGAACACAAGTCCAAAGTGAAGTACTGGCATAAAACAACTGGCAGACTGTAGTGCCCCAGTACTTCAGCATCATTTACTTATTTTGACCTTTTGTTAAACTTTGAAGGGACAGAAGGAGTGGGAGAGCCAGTTGAGCCGTTGCCTGATTAAAGTGCTTGCTGCTGCTACCGCTGTTATTGTTGTTGCCAGAATTGGTATAGTTTTCAGACTAAGGCTGTTCCTGCCTAGCTGTTGTTTGCCGTTCCTCCCAACGTTCCATTCAGTTAAAACCCCTGGTCTCTGTCGACTGCCAACATGTTTCCTGATTGAAGACTGGACCAAACAGACTGGCCTGGATTGCACAGTAATAATATTTTAGCTGCTGCGACCCCCATCCGCATGCCAACATGCAGGATCAGACTACCCAAGAGAGACAAATCCTCTCCAATCCTCTTTCTTTCACTATCTTTCTTGCTCTTGCACTCTCTCTCTCCCTCCCTTCCTCCCTCCCTCTCTCTCTCTCTCTCTC
>JAVQJS010158138.1:0-14264 GCA_036024795.1 Galaxias rostratus
AATAACCCACGCCACTCTGAGTGAGCACTTTGTTGCTATTTGTTTTTTCATAGATTTAACAAGAACCCTGCTTGATGCTTGATATGACTTTTTCAGTCTCATGATTTCTGTTTTTCTTAACTCAGATTTAGGTGGAAATTTCTCTTCAAAATTGCTGTGCTCTTTCAGATAGTGACGTTTCACATTTTCACTTTTCACCAGAGCGACAGTATTGTTGCATCTTAGACACATTGGTCTGGTACTTGCTGGAAGTAGGATGGAGGCATATTTCTGTCCATTCTTCATTGAAACACCGATTTTCACTTTTCTTTTACCGGCCAACTTGGAGCATGCCATAATTGTGAGATGAGATTCACATTCAGTGTTAGCGAACAACAGATATCGATCGATCTGCCGGTAGCTTACGAGTGAACTGCTACTGGGCCTGCAACAGCCAATCAGCGCGTCAGTGAATCACACACAGTGAATGGAGAAGTAAATGGATATAAACGACCATGGATATATTTTTACTAAAAACAGCAAAGAACAATGACTTGTGATGGCGATAGCTCACACATTAATGCAAATAATAATGATAAAATTATTTTTTGCTCAATGTTTAAAAATATATATATATATATATAAAAAAAATGTTTTAATTTTTCTTAAATTCATGCTGGGTCCACATGGAAGCGTCTCGCGGTCCGGACGTGGACCGCGGTCCGCCTATTGGGGACCCCTGTTCTACACCATTGCGTGAATGTGCTGTCATTGGCTACATTTGAACTGTTACGTCTGTCCAGCCTACCTTTAACCCAAAAATAAGGAAATTCTCAGTGCATCTACTGCCTTTCTTGTTCATTCCCCCAGTCTGTCACACACGATTATTCTCTCATTTTGATCGCCAATCTTACATGACAAGCACTTAAAAAAGCTTTGCTAGACTTGGCATCATAAAATGGGTATCAGTCATTTCAAAGCAAAAATGTAGCATATTTCTACTTGACTTCTCTTTACGGCATTCAGCATGGAATTGTTTTTAGTTTTTAAAAAAATCAGTCAGTGTTGAGGCTACATAGACTGCATAGAAAAAAAAGTTTAATGGAAGATTGTAATATTTGTCATTGAAAGAAGTTTTGTTCTTGACAAGTCCTGTATAAAAATAAACCAAAGCCAAGGCCAAATGACAATGTTTCCAGAGAGAAAGAACCAGATGCCACAAGCAAAAAAGCACAAAAACGGCAAGACAGCGATTTCTGGTAGAATGCTAATAAATATGCATATATATATATATATATATATATATATATACAGTATAGGAATATAAATTATGCTACGAATAGGACACCATACAGAAATCCAGGCATGAGGTGACGAAAGCGTGAATTAATGTTTCAGTAACTGTATCTGTTATTAATGCTATGAGCCTGGAGATGTTTCTCAGAAGGAAGAAGGCAGTCTTGGTGACAGCTTTTATGTGAGGTTCTATGGATAGGGTGGGATCCAAGATCACATCAAGACTGCTGACCTTATCCGAGGAGTAGATGGAGGAGCCGTCAATTCTTAGGATCCTGTCACCAACCTTTTTAAGCAGTGCCTGAGGAGCCACGATCACTTTCCACTTTTGAGGTTTCAGTCAACCTTACACTATTGAAGTAAAACATATTTGGGGAAATCAGGATTTTTTTTCAAGTAGGCAGTTTACAATTGATGGGGTAGGGAGGTTTGTGTTGGTTTTGGTATGTATGTAGCTGGTTAAAAAAAAATCCCAGAAGAAGCATATAGATAATGAATAGGAATTGCCCTGAACTGATCCCTGCTGTACACCCTGGTAGACTGGTGCAGTGGAAGACTGGGCGTTTCCCAGAACCTTTCCTACTTGCCCAATATTTACGGCCTGAACCATTCATGGGCAGTGCCAGTGATGTCTAGAGACCTATCCAGGCAGTCGAAGAAGATATTGTGACAGACAAGATGAAAGGCTGCTGAGAGGTTTAGAAGGATCAGTAGATTTAGGTTGTCGGAGTCTGTTGCCAGGGAAAGATAATTGATAACCTCGACTAGAGCTGTTTTTCTGCTGTGTTTTGCCTGGAGCCCAGATTGCATTGGCGCATCCAACTCATGACAAATTGTTTGCCAATTGGATACATACAACGGACGGACGGACGGACGGACAGACCACTAGCTTGCTATTACTCTCAACAATCAATCTGGGTAATACCATTTCAGCCAATCTGCGCCAAACTTGGTCACCCAACATATTGCAACAGACCATAGCACTCATAGAGACAGACAGGTCAGGGTCAAGTGTGCAAGTATGTGATTTGGATGCACAGAGATAAACGCAGAATCAGCAGGTTTGAAAGTATTGAGGTTAGTTTTTGCAGGAAGTGGCCTTTGAATGGATACAGCCAGCAGCAAAGTAGTTGGCATGGTTAAAGGCTGGAGCCTGTCATGCAGTGAAGTTTGTCCACATAGTCTACATGAGTTTTGTGGACTTTGAGTCCTACGACTGTCTCCCCCAGGGAGTCCTGTGGAGGGTACTGCTGGAGTATGGGGTGGGGTACTTGGGGCATCGCTATGAGCCGTTCGGTCCCCATATAACCAGAGTGTGAGTTGTGTCCATATGCTCAGGACAAAGTCAAATGATTTCAGTGGGTGTTGGACTTCGACAGGGCTGCCTATTTCTGGGTTGGGAGCAAGTCGCTGCCCCCAAGCGAGGGAGTTCAAGTATCTAGTTGTTCACCAATGAGCAAAAAGTGGAGCGTGTTATTGACATGCCGATTGGTGCAGCATTGGCAGTAATGAGCCGAAAAGAAAACCTAATTATTTACCAGTTGGTTTACGTTCTTAACCCTCACCTATGGTCATGAGCTTTGGGTAGTGACGAAAGAATAAGATTGCGAGTATAAGCTGCTGAATGAAATTAGCCTTAGGGATGGGGTAAAGAGCTCGGTCATCCAGAGGGAGCTTAGAGTAGAGCCGCTTTGAGTAGAGCTGCTTCTCCTTTGCGTCGAAAGGAGCCAGGTGAGGTGGTGCAGGCATATGATTAGGATACCACCTGGTCACCTCCCGTTGTAGGTTTTCCGGGTACACCTTACTGGTAGGAAACCCAGGGCTAGACCCAGAACATGCTGGCGAGATTATACATCTCATCTGGCCTGAAAACGCCTCAGGACCCTACGGGATCTGGAAAGCGTTGCTGTGGATAGGGACGGCTGGAATACCCTGCTGCCACCATGACCCAGCCTCTTATAAACGATGGATTGCTGGTTTACGAATTGCATCAATTTACAAATAAATATTTAAATCTTTATTTAGAGTGTATACACGTGTTCCAATCCACAAGTTACAACAGATAATAATGTAGAGTGTGTGGTTTTTCAAGACCACTACTATGTATTAACTCGCTTTGGTCTCACTGTGTGCACAATCATGAAAGTTTACATTAAGTATAGCAACACCCAACACCGAAAGCTACTGATACTCTCAAGCAGTGGCCTCAGAGCTCTGTTTGTTTGTGCCTGGACATGACGAGAGGAGGGGGTTGGACATGGTTGTTGGCAGGAGACATAAGCCTACAACACCCAGTCAGGAGTTTGAAACGGTACTGGAATTTTATTTGCTATTTTTTCATTAGCAAAAAAAACGTATGATTTGGTGGACAAGATCCACGTTTCGATATTGCTGATTTTTGTTCACCTACCCTCGAGAATGCAAACTATTTCACTTTTGCTTAAAGTATACTGGAGCTTTTACAGGGAAGATACCTTACAGGGGATATTAACCTAGAGGGGTAAACAAAAAGAGAGATAGAGCTATAAAACTGAAGTTATAAAAAAGGAAGACATTTAATGAGAGAGGTGGGGGAGTGTAACTCTCTCCCTAGCCGTCTCTTCTAGACAGTAATCAGTAAATATTGGCCTTGGGCTATTAGTCAGACCACAAGGCACGTATTCCCCTTATAATTACTTGGGCTTGTTTGGGACTATATATCTACAAACTGAAACAGACATACACTATCCCTAAACAATACTCAACTGCTGATTTAGCTGTTACTCAGAAGTTAGCGAGGAAGGCTTTTTAGTCCACGTATTGTATCGGCCATATAAAGTGAACTAAATGGATTCCGTTGGATAAGTAAAATGTTAGAAATATTATTAGTGTTAGAGTTAGTACTGCTTAGGCGAAGACTTTGCAATGTTTACCAAAACAAAAAATAGTTTGAAGTGAGCAACACAGCTCAAAATGACCATTAATTTCTGTTCTCCAATAATTGCTCCTTGCTTGGTTCTATTTTTCCCAAAACTCCCCATTTATTTTACTAGAGATCCTTCTCTCCTTTTCTCTTTTGTTCTGTCCAATACCCTCTTCGTCTACACAGACCATTGGAGCTGAAGTCCCTCTGCCACACTCATTTTATGTAGAAACGAGGCCTGTCAGAGTTAATGCTAAGAATTTTCTCTGCAATTTTTTTTTACCGCAGTTGTATATCGGATGACAAATCCGATGGCAACTAACAAGCAATGGAAAAAGAAAAGGTTATTTCTGAATGGCAAGTGCAAGTACAAAAAACCAAATGGGTCTGTCAATTAAATTGAGTTACTACGGGAGAACATCTCATCTTGAATGACCTACCATTTGCTAGCCAAGCACACATCTAATGCATACAGTCCCATAACAGCATTAGCCCTGAAACAGCTCACTTGAGCACCTTAATATTTCCCCTTGTGAGGTTGAACACAATTACATTCTGCCATCAGTAAGAAGTGTGAGTGAACTTTGATTCTGTAGTAGTTAGCTGACCAATGTACCTGTTATACAATGAAAGCACTGTTTTTAGTCTGAACACAAATTAAAGTTGGCAAAGATAAGAATACTAATAATCGTCTAGAGACTACGCGCTTCGTTCATATTGGTAGATTCTTGATATGTGTGCGTAGCTGGATTGTTGCAGTCTGTTTTTCAATAATGCTTAAAAAGTTGACTACACTACATTGTGTGAGGTGGGCCTTAATACTTAGTCATACTCATAGTACGAAGTGATGTCAAATGTTGCAGGCCTGAGTTTACTGTGTTATGATCTAAGCATATTTTTAATGCCTAATGCAGATAAATTGATTTGCATAAATAAAGAATATTGGCGCAGTGGTTAGCACTGTTGCCTCACAGTTAGAAGGTCCTGGGTTCGATGCCCACCTGAGGGCCTTTCTGTGTGGAGTTTTCATGTTCTCCCCGTGTTAGCCTGGGTTTCCTCTGGGTACACCCATTTCCTCCCGCAGTCCAAAAACATGCATGCAACAAGTTCATTGGTGACTCTAAATTGTCCATAGGTGTGAATGTGTGTGTGTGTGAGTTGTTGTATGTCTATGTGTTAGCCCTGCAATGGACCGGCGATCTGTCCAGGGTGTACCCCGCCTCCTGCCCAATAAAATTGCTAATGGATGGATGGAAAAAAGGAATATTGTTGTCCTCTCCCATGTTGATAACAGTATCAAAACCATAAAAAAATCACCGGTACAGGTACAAAATGTGTTATTAATTTGCGGATAATCACAATTAACTACGGACACCCATTCAATGAATTGCAATGAAACCATTTTATCGTTTGACTGCCCTAGTAAACAAGGTCTTGCTTAGTTTTTTCCCCCTCGTTCTACATTTGGGGTGTTTTCTCTCTTACTGTCACACCCTCACTTGCTCATGGTCATCTCTCCCTCCCTGTATTCCCCACCGTGTCAAAGTGAGGCCCTGCAGGTTTGAGTAGCATTACAGCACATAAACCGGGGATTACAGCAGCCACCACTGCTCCTCTCTCCATGGATCCTTGGATCACACAAGTACACACACACACACAGATGCACACACACGTTATGCTCCCATGAAACAGGCCACCCTGCCACCTCTAGCGCATTAGCACATCTCTGTCATGCTGTCCAATTGCTTACCCACCTGGCAAGTTATCTTTGAAACGCCATTTAGTCTCCCACCAAATATGAACTTATTATTAGCTACAAGCTAGTCTTTATATATTTCACATAGCATCTTAAATATCTTTATATTATCTCACCCCACCCGGCGAAGATTCAAACAACTCTCTGTATTGACCTAGTAATAATCCCAGTCCAAATGCCTGGCTTTGTTCTTCTTCGCACCTCATTGGAGGCCATACTTCTGACAAAGTGGCAATTGGCTCACTTGTAAGCATTCAGAAGATATTGTTTTCTTTGGATCTCTTCCTGGAGAAACATTGTCTGCCGTTTCCCAAGCCAGGCCAATCCCTGCGGAGCCATGCAAACGGATTAGCCTCCCTGAATCTGATTCCTGAGGCTTCCAACTGCTCTCCCTACTTACTAACACAACATTGTTGACATTCAACTCCAGCACTTTACCTGTGCGTCTCTCAGTCTAAATTCCCGCCAAAGTAAAGTCATATGGTCTGCATGTTGTGTGTGATATAAAGATTGTGTTTATGCATCTTGAAAGGTCAGCAACGGTAAGAATGTGACAAATATAAGTCCTTTGGAAGGGGCCAAGCTTAGAGACTAACTCAGGTCGCTGCAGTTTGAGTGATGAGAGACAGAAAAGCCTTAAAGTGAAGTGATCTTCCAGCTATGGGGACTGGTGTCAGGCAGAAGTCTGTGGCTGTGGGCCCCGTAAAGAGGCACACATTCCCAGATGTGGCCAAATACACAACATACAATCACCACTGTTGCATCAAAAATACACCCGTCACTGCACTTCTCTCAAACTTGCATACACAACATCAAGCATATGGCCATCACTTCTTTCAAGCGTATATGCACAGCCTCACACATACAACCATCACTGTCAACACTTCTCTCAAACTCACATGAGCCAATTTACGTTTCAACAAACTCTCCCACTCACACATACAGTAAATGCATATAAATACAACCATCAGTGTCTATCTTCTCACCAAAAGTGTGGCGTAAGGGCCAAGAGAGTGCAGTGCTCCAAACCAGACCATCTGAAACAGCTGCCCCACAGGACTGACTGGGATACACAAAAACAGCTAATACGTACATTAGATAAATTGAAATTAACTTTAAAATGTAAAGAATGAACACAAAAAAACATTCGTTTTTTTTATTTGGTTGATTTGTTGTATTTGAGCAGTATTCTGAAAGCAGCAGAACTGTATACACTTCAATATATTTTCATTGTTTTCGTAATATTCAATCAAATGTTCTTCATATTGTGCAGCCCTAATGCTTTATCTATTTTCGGTGAGTCACTACACTGAGAGAGGGGACTGCAGGCATTAAGCATGTACAGGTTGTGTAAGAGGGAGACATGCAGGCAGTGAGTCATTAGAGAACTGTTTCCACAAACCCTCTAGTCGGCCTGTAGGGCCCAACCAACACCCCCAAACTTTCAACCCCTTCCTGGCCTCTCTTGTACTGCTCCTAGTCCTCCTTGTTCTGGACCTTCTTGTCCAGCTCCTAGTCCTTGTTCTGGACCTGCTTGTCCTGCTCTTAGTTCTTGAACTGGACCTCCATGCACCTAGTCCTTGTTCTGAACCTTCCTGAGGATGACATGCAGGTATTCAGCATGTTCATGATGTGCACGAGGAAGACCTGCTTATAGGACTGCTCATAGTGCTTGTCCCACTCCCTTGCTCACTGCCTCGCCTGAGACTTATTGGTTGGAAGAACACAGGCAGGAGATAACAGAGGAAACTGTCTTCCAGTTCCAGCTTGTTCGCCCCCTTCAACTGCTCTTTCTTCCTCCTGTTCTTTCTCACTAACCATTTCATCCGCTCTCTGTCAGCCCCCCCCCCCCCCCCTTTCTTTACCCTTCTCCTTGGTCAGACTGACAAGGCTTCTTAATGCTTGGATTGGCTGTGCTTTAAATATGAAAGAGGTGCAGTGCTTTTGAAGCATGTGTTGTAGTTCTGCATAGCTGAGAGACATGTAGTGAAATGTAGTTCCAGATAGAGAAAGGAACTCATTGTTACTGCTGGTACTCTTGAGGCTGGACAGACATACAGTCTGGAGGGCAAACTTAATAGTTATAAGAGACAAGGTATAATTTACTTTTATAAACAAAGGCATAAGGAGTTGTGTGTGTGTGTGTGTGTGTGTGTGTGTGTGTGTGTGTGTGTGTGTGTGTGTGTGTGTGTGTGTGTGTGTGTGTGTGTGTGTGTGTGTGTGTGTGTGCGCGCGCGTGCGCGCGTGCCCGCATCCGGTGTGTGGGTTGTTTGTTGGACATTTGCTTTCCTCATCATGAACAATGCCCCTGGAACATGTTCTGATAGTAAAGATAAAAACCTGAAGGCTTTATTTAACACACTCAGTTGAATTAGTTAGTATTCTAATTTTGTACCTTTGATGAGAGCCAAAATCCATAAAAATTAATAGTTGATAAAGAATATGCCACTTGATTGAACAATTGCAGTTTTTTCAACTTAAACACATTTTCTGAAACTGTGGCTCATTCTCTAAAATCTCTTCACACAAACTACAAACTTAATAGGCGAAGCATCTGATTTTGCAAACGTAAACACTCCAATGGAGTATTTTAATCTATGACAGAAAACAACAAATTTAACAGGGAGAAACAGTCAATGATAAAGTACAATTTTGTCAATGAGAACAGAATTGTGTCAGTGCACAGATATATTTCTATAGTCAGGACAGTCTCAGCTAATTGACGAGGTTGCAACAACAAGTACATTGGACTAAGCTAAACAAATCTTCCCATTGGTCAAGGGGGAACACATGGTACCTCTCAGCATTGAAAAGGATACGCCCACAGGACACGTCCACATATAATTTCATGCAATGGCTAAAGCACCAAACTTTAGCCCTGAGTGTCCCCAAAAAGCACAGTCTCTTTTGTGGACTGGTCTTCACTCTGACCTGAACCACAGCTCTGGCCGCAACAGCCGCATGGAAGCCCACATTGGACCATAACAACAGTTCATCAAAAAAATGTTTACTCTTACAAATAAAATGAAAAAATAACACCATACACACAGCCCCTCAAATCATAAGCACATGAAGCACCAACCGTTGCATTTCCAATACACAGCAGTGTGGGTTAAAAGTTTGGAACACAGCAGTACTCTCACATATGCATGTGTGTGTACATAAATATACAGTATGTATGTATTCAATTAAAATACAGAAAAACACATTTCAAAATTTTATCAATTATGCCATGCCAAGGTGAGCCCTTTAAAATTCAAATTTAACTGGAACACAAAAGATTAATCTAAATATGTAAATCTCCAAAACTGATGACAGAACTGAATACCTTATGCCTACTTCCAGCTGCTGGTGTGAAACATGGAATACTCAGACAGATGAGATATTACTCATAAAATGTAACCCTAACTTTGTGATTTATATAAATACCATTGCATTAATACTGTATACCCACATCCACCTTCTGGCTTTAACATGGAACACTCAGCCAGGTCAAAGATTCATTTTACAGTGTAAACCTAATCTTTCCCTACTCTACTTTATCATGCTCAGCAGTAGAAACCTGCCATTATACCTTAGTCCTGAGGTGTAATCAATTAATTTGGGTATTGACATGATGTTCCTTACGTTTGTCCCCAATTGGATCCTTTTTTATTTGCCCCTGCCACTAGTTACTGGTTCTGCTATATCTGACACAGCTTTTATGGTCTGGTGCTGTTCTGCCGCAGACCTCTATTTCTTTAAGTAGTCTGTTGTCGATATCGCCACAAGTCCTCGTTAATCAACTTCCACAGGCCACACCTTTGTTCTTCAGCCACCTTGTTCTGCCTCAGCATCTACATAGCGGGCATTTGCCTTTGAGCGTCTATGCTCTATTGCAAAGGCCAAGCACTTTAGTACCTTTTGTTGTAAATGTTGTCATTTTGTCCATATCATTAATAGCATGAATAGAAAGACAACAAAGAAATGCTCATTTGCTTCTAAAAATGTGTATTTCCACCTACTTCTGTATAAACAGTTACGGACTAAACAAATACAGTAAACTATTATAAATATAATCTTGTTAATGTCCGCTTAAGAACCGAAACGAATGCATACACAAATTAAGAAATTAGGGCTGTCTAAGGTTTGGGTTTGGCCTAAGAAGAAAAACAATGAAAAGATCAAGCGTTATCACACATCTGACCTGGGTGTATGCAATTGGTAAACAAGTGTGTCATTTTGAGTGGCAATGTTCTCCAAAAGAAACACAAGAGCTTTTAGTTTTAGGGTATCTATGTAATGTGAAAATCTGTGTTTAGTTTCTCAAAAGAGTGTGAAACATTTTACACTCGAGTGTAATGCAGAGGGCTTGAGGTCTTGCCTACTTTGTTTAAAGATTAGGAACAATATTTCAGTGTACAGCTTAACGTTCCAATCAAACATGATATGATTGTAGGTACACACCATTTGTATCTTTTATTATCCAAAATCTTATTTTGTGATTTTTACAGGAGTTAGTGTGGGGATACAATCAGTAGGTTGGGCCTCCATTACAGCGGTGTTCGTCTCACTGTGTTGGCATAGGCTTGCTGAGAATTGGAGTGCGTAGTAAAAGCAGCTTGCAGCTGGCTCATGTGGCAAATCAAACGATGACATTGTAGCGATATAACGGTCCTCCACCTCCCACTCTCAACACACAATTATTTTGCACTTGAGCTGAGCCAGCAACAAGCCTGTATTAATTTGTTTACATGTACATGTGTGTCTTTGTGTGTTTAGATGGGACTTGTATTTGTGTACATGTTAGAACACCAAGGGGGCGTTCAATCAAGCTAGATAAGCAAACGTCCTGGCTTATTTTGATAGGTCTTGCTAATTGAACTTAGAGATCCGTTCCATTACTGTGACTTATGGCCATGCAACACTGTTAGTCAGAAAGCAGTAAGCAAAGTTGCGGGTAGGATTCAGTGAGCATTAGAACGCCACAACTACCACAAATTGAGTGATTTTAAAATCATTTTGGATTCCGTCTGTTTGTGTTAGAGTGAAGCTTGTGTTCAAAATCACAAATGCCGTACTTTGTTGGTTTATGGACATCCAAACCATGACAAAAGTAAAATTACATCTCAAGAGTCTTCCCTACATACATTTGTTTTTGTAACAAGAGTTAGAAACATCAAGACAGCAGTACTAGAGAGTGGGTGTGCTTGTTTTGATTTTGTCTTGCTGGAAACAATAAACATGTAGTGTCATCTCTTTTTTTATTCAAACGAGCCAGTATCACAAACAATCTATGCTATACTTTGTTCGGTGGCACAACTATCCATTATTTTTCATCTTCAGTTAAACCTTAAAATAGATCTGTCAATCTGATAGTCTTTTGATTGATTACCAATTGTCTCTTGTAGCCTTTTTTACATATAATTGTCTCAACTCATAAAAACATTGCATGCCGCAGTAAATTACAAGGTTTTGGCTTTTCCATAATACTACACACTTGCATATGACACATCTTCAGTTACTGGTTGTTGAATTTAGGTAGTTTTAGGAAGGTTTCTGTGGTTTTTGATGAACTGGCCATTGATATACCCCAGAAAATAATAAAATATCTAATGTCATCTTTATTCTCTATAAACTGTAGAATAGAGCTCTTCATAGAGGGAGCCAAATTACTTGTTTAATTATTGTCAGGTGTGATCTTGGTAAATTAATAGTGATGCAAGAGTCTTAGGACACAGCTGTGTGATTCTTCTGAATGTATAAGGCCTGTCCTGGTCATTAAGTGATTGGTAACATCAGGGTTTTGTCACCGAGGCCACACCACCAATTGGTATAAATGCAAAGCCTCAGGAAGAAGTCTTGAACACATGTCACTCTTTGAACATGGCTACGGAGAAGAAGGAGCTAACGAGCAATAGATTCAAATAAAGGTGCTTTATGATGCTGGCTGAGGTTACCACCGCATAGCCAAGAACTTGAGATGCAGTCCAAGCACTGTAAACGACACTTTAGAACGCGTGGATGCCACCATTTTACACCAGAACCGAAAGTGGAGAGATAGAGTAAAGAAACTCTCAGACAGACAAGTGAAGCATCTCAAAATTCTCAGTCTTCTTAGGGTAGTATTACGATGTGGAGTGCCATTTCAGCCTCAGGAAAGGGAGTGATGGTGAAAATGTATGGCATCATGGATAAGAAAGTATACCACATTCTGGTGAGGCACAAAGTAGCATCTGGAAGTTGTCTTATTGGGCCTGAGTTTATTTTCCAAGAGGACTTTGACCCTAAACATTCTTCTAACTATCGCTAGAACTACCTGCGACAGATGGAATCTGATGGAACATTGACAATGATCGGCTGACCCCCTCAAGTCCGGACCTCAACCCCTTCGAGCAACTTTGGGGTGTGTTCGGAAAAAAACTTGGACAGATCTATTGTACGTTTGAAGGGAAGCCTTTGGCTTAAGTTTCAGAAGGCATAGGATAACATTAGTGTTAAAGTTGACAGGAAATAATAATAATATTTTCTGATTTGTCAGGTTTCCTAATAGTTTTGGCCATCACTGTATATGTAAATGTGTACGTAAGGTAGTCAAATTTGTTTTAACAGCACAAAATTATTTTTGACGCAACTAATGCATTTGTAAATAGGACAGAAACTAGAAAGCAATTTATAAAGATGAAGAATATTTTTGAATGTCGAGTTTATCCAAAAACCCTGCCAAACAGGTCTGTCGACAAGACCAAAGTTATTTGCAGGAACTGTTGATTAAATTTAGTTACTTCCGGAGAACATATCTTCTTAAATACCATTTGCTAGCCAAACACTGTGGACAGTCCCATTAGCTGTTAGCCCCGAATTTGCATCTATTTGAATAGTACCCCACAAGCCCTTCTAGGTTACTTTTTGGAAGCAATTTTCCAATTGCTTAAGGTCAAAAACATTTTAAAAATTCCATGACGATCAATTTTAATCAGATAACAAATTTGTGATTTATCATGGTTGACTATGGACATCCATTTTTTTTCACTTGACAGACATAGTTTAGACTTTTAAAAGGAACTGTGTCTGAAAAAATAATGATTTGTACAATTCTTGTTTTTAAACTTATTATCTTTTTAGCTTTTTCATGGTTTATATATTGCATTAAATTAACCACAAATGTCATATCTATAATAGGCAATTATTTTGCATGTAATCAAATTGCATTTAGTCAATTAGGGTTGAGGTATGTTAAGGGGTGTAATAAAAAATAAATTAAGCAATCAAAGGCACAGACCTTATGTTTTCAGTTTGCATGTTAATACTGGTTAACAGTTTCTCTTTATTTTGTTGTGCAAAAGAATCTGTTCCTTTCAGTTATGTTGTATGATATTTCACTTAGACCACTCATGGTATATGTCAGTGCTACATTTTCTTCCCAGGCTGAGTGGCTGGGAAGTAGTTCCCCAGAGGAAGGTGGATGAACACAGACAGGCTCTAACGTGGTGATTAGGCAGTCGGTGGTGCAGAGCGCTGATACCGCTGACTTGCTTGCCTGGCTTCTTTCCCTGAACTGCAATGGCAGACATGTCACTCTTGCTGACGGAGAGGGAGGGTAGAATCGAGTGAAGAGAATGAATGGATTATAGGAGAGAAAGGAGGTAGAAGGAGGGGGAAAGTAGGGACTGATAGAGACAGAAAGTGTTAATTTGACTATCATTTTATCTTTCGTAGTAAGTGAATAGAATACAGTTGAGTGGAAGGCTAGAGGTAGTGGTAAAGGAATTCAGATAAGAAGTGATAGGGATAAGACCACATCCCATCTAACACCATGTAATCTAGTGAACCGCCCTCATGGGCTAAAAACAGGATCCATATGTGAATGTTAATGGTAATAAAAATAATTAATTTTCTTTATGTAGCGCATTTCTAACTCCCAAAGTCGCTTCACAATATAAACATTGCAGAAACAGAATAACAGAGACAGCAACAACAGTTCTAACTATAAGTAAGCAAAATTAGAATATCAGTGAAATAAAAGGACTGGATTCTAAACAGAGTTAAAGAGGGTATGCTAGGTTGAAAAGATTTCGATAGGTTTTAAGGTAGGTGAAAAGGTTTTAAGGTAGGTTTGAAAGAGTAATATCGAGCTGGAATTACAAATTAAAGGAGGGAGAGAGTTCCGTAGTTTAGGTTGATGCCAACTGCTGTATGATCTCTGGTACTAGACAATAAAACTTGTGTATGACATCTGGTTCCGGTGAATGCAACATCTGGACCCAAAACACATGTAACACATTACAACCAATGTAGCTATTGGTAATTAACCTTAAATGAGAACTTTAGATGCCCTGTTCCCACACTGTA
>JAVQJS010158155.1:0-15512 GCA_036024795.1 Galaxias rostratus
CAAACTGCCTAAGCGTTGCCCGCTCCCCCCATCATCTCCTGGGTGTGTGTGTGTGTGTGTGTGTGTGTGTGTGTGTGTGTGTGTGTGTGTGTGTGTGGGTGTGGGTTCACAGAGAGCAAACTACTGAAAGGAGTGGTGGTGTCCCCTTACAAACCCAGGACAGAGGGAGGGTTGTATTGGGGTTACAATGTACGTCTAGCGTCCTGTCTCAGTAAGTAGACTACATGTCCCATAGGTCTCTATTTTTTTTAAATGTGAAACAATTAAGCAGGGTAGATTGACTGTTAAGTTGTTTCTTTATTTTACTGATATAGTTATGTATGTTATTTCTTCAAGATAATTGCTGAAGTCCCTCTTCCCTAAACTTGAATCTTTCAGCGTCTTTGAGTGTTTTGAAAAGCGCTTTATAAGTATAATGTATTATTATTATTATTATTATTATTATTATTATTATCATATTATAATTAATTGATTATTAGTATTTTGTTGATTTGTTGATTGCAGGTAGTGTGTTTACTGAGAGTCCATATGAAGAGGGATATGACCTAACTATCGGAACGTCTGAAAAAGGCAGCAACATTGACCAAACCGCCCTCTTTCCATTTAAGTAAGCACAAAGTTTTCAGTGTTCAGAGAGTTTTGTAAAGGTAATGATTCAAGTTCTAACTACAATCTAAGTCTTCCATGGTTGGTGTCCGAAATGCACATGTTTTTATCAAGAGGGAAATCACAGGAAAAACCATGATTTTTATAGCCTAAATAGATTATGCCACTCTGGTTCAGATCTGGTCAAATACATTTTCCAATCTTGTACTTTGTTGTTATTATAATGTTAATATATATTATATTATAATTCATTATGTTAATACGAGTGGTATTCCACTGTCTTCATCCCACTCTCCTCCCGGTCCCTTAAGACATCTCCTGGTAGTGTTTGGAGGGCTTCAGGGGCTGGAGGCCAGCGTCGACACGGACCCCGAGCTGGAGGTCACCGACCCCAGTGTCCTGTTTGACCTCTACCTCAACACCTGTCCCTCGCAGGGGAGCAGGACCATCCGCACGGAGGTGAGAGAAGAAGCGGAAGGAGAGCGAGAGGGCGGGGCGTACAACCAAAACATACGGCCAATAGCTGGGCTATGAATCTCAAACTCTTGGATGCGTGTTACGTCGTTTCTCATCTCTTAAAATTGCCCGTTTTTCTGCCGTTCAAATAAGTAGGAAGATTGCGCGTCAGTTGCCCCTGCTAATTTTAGATATTGACTTTTTTCCCCCCATTGTGTGACTTTGTGCTTCTTTCTCAGGAAGCCATTTTGATTTCCATGTCGGGGCTGAGGCCCAAGATCGCCGCTGTCTTTCCAGATTCGTCGGACGCTTTGTGACCGGGAGTGGTTGCCCGGACATCACTACATCGTGCTCGCACACTGGATGGCGGTGCCATGCGTCAAGGACTTGATAAAGCTTTTACAACAAAGGAAATGTGTCTTTGAACTATGGTCCGTTGTTAAAAATGGTGTGACGTGACGTTATTCCACACTTCCCTAGGGAACCTATCCCAGATTGGAAACGTTCCCTTAACCCTGTCACAGGTTTAAGCTACCATTAAACCTAAACCTTGAGTCTTCGAACCCATCACTTCCCCTTTTACGAAAGTTGTTTCTGATGCATCAGAAAACCATTTTTTTTGCAAATGCCATGTGATGCCATGTCCTTTTATTATCATTGCTTTCCAAATGTATGTAATTGGCTCATCAGACATTACAAAACATTCAAAAGGAGTAACAAGTATAGAGCAAGACAATGATATGACAATAAATAACTTAATACATTCTGTATTACTCTGTATTATTTTGAAATCTCATTTGTAATATTTTTTATACGTTACCGCTTGTCTCTGAATGTGGCAAAAGTCACAACATTAAAAAGGCAATTGTTGAGATGTCTATCCGTGCCTGGTCCCATGGAAACAACATTACAACCTCAAGCGTCTTAATTACAACACAGTGCTGTGGATGCCAGAGGAGAAAGGCAAAGGGATGTTCCGGTCTCCCAACATTTGTCCATTGTTTTCCAACAAAAATATCTTGTTTTTTTTTCCAAGTGAAGTGTTCCTAACACCTAATAGTGGTCCCTTCAATGTATTCCATGCTTTCAATAAATCCTTTAAGACTGTAAACATTCATATGGGTTTACTGGGTTCCAACCAAACATGGTGTCAAAGAACGATTGTCTTGGAACTGTCACAAGAGCACTGAATAAAAATTGCAATTATGGCATTATAGTGTCAATACTCTGAATAATGCGACAAAATGTAAAACTGATGAGAAATTCAGGAAAAAAATTGTTAGTGCAGAACCCATCCTTGTTTGATTAATTGGGTGCCATAATACTTAGAGCTGTCTATCCATTAGTTATACTGCTTATCCTTATGGAGCTGGAGCCTTTCCCTGCCGATAAGAGGGGTACGCCCTGGACAGATCGCCCATCACTCAACTGATACACTGCGACAGACAACTCACAGGCAATCTAAAGTCACCAATTAACCTACATGATTTTGGACTCTGGGTGGAAACCGGAGGAAACCCACGCAAACTCCACACAGAAAGGCCCTTGGATCAGGTTGGGATTGAACCAGGACCTTCTAGCTGCGAGGCAACAGTGCTAACCACAGAGCCACCGTGCTGCCCTTGACTTGAAAGAAAACACCTTGATGGTTTGGTATTGAGTCAAATATCTTTATACCATAATTTTGGTTTGGTATTGAGTCAAGTCACGCTCAATACAAAGGCAGTATGGTTTTTTTACACTATAGGTCACTTCAATTCAATTGTAATAATGTTGGCAGATACAACCCCTTTTTCTTTCCGAGACTGCACATTTCGATGATATTTGAACATAACTTTAAAAAAAAAAAAGACAATATAAACATGTAAAAAATACTACTTAAAATCATTGTTTTTTTAATTTCACAAAAAGAAAAATGTGTTAGTTGGCTTTCCCGTTATCTTGTGGAAAAAGGCCTTTCTGACTGATTTCGGACTGATTTCGGACTGATTTTGACAGATTCTTCAGAGTCTCATTCCTTGGAAACAGGATACACGACGGCACATATAGATAAGACAACGCTCTGTCCGAGACGGAACAAAGTCTGTCGAGTATTTCCAATCGATCGTAAAACATCCCCCATAGCATCTGAACACATTCCCTTCAACAATTCCCAGGTCCTCTGTGTGAGTTTCCTCGTGTGGCTTTAGTAGGCGCGTCCTTTTTCACCAGTTAGGCTGTTTAAAGGTGATGTTGTACTGCTTGGCCCAGCGTGCAAACACCTGTTTCTCAGTGATGAAACGATGGTGGTTGCCTTTTCGTCCCTTTTCGTTGGTTATGTAGGTGATGCATTCATCAGGGCCCCTAGGTTTGTAGTAGTGGTAGGGCATCTTCTTGGGTGATGGTTTCTTTCTAAAAGAGTTGGGTTCAAAATGACTACAAAAGGTTGATAATCACAGACACAAAACACATCATGCCCTCTATTGAAACCAGCCAAATGTGAGATTAGTTTCTATTAACATCATGTATGAAAAAAAAGATTTGGAGTGTTTTTTTTTATGTCAAGTCATGTTAAGTAACTCCCATTTCACTTATGTTATTTTATCCAGCCTGTGTATTATATTTGTAAATTATCCGGAATTGTTCATTCATGTCCAATAAACTGCAGTGAAAATCTCTGTGCCTGGCCTCCTGAAGCCAATGACAGTATCACACCAACAAGTAAATAGGGGCTAAGTGTTGAGTTAAATAGAAATGATTAAACGCTTATGCCGCACGATAGGTAGTAATTCCACCCTAAGTAATTGGTTGTAACCGATTAACTTATTGCTTACTGGCCGTTCATTCATTCATAATTGTGGCACAGCTGAACATCCACCGTCATTTAATGGATCCAGCCACTCACAGTGGATGATAATGAGTAAGTGTGTTTGTTTGCGCATGGATAAAATAATGAAGGTCTGTGTGTGAGGGGAGGAGAGGTCGATGAGTGCCCAGACATTAAGATGGCAGAATGAGGCAAAAGTAAAAACTGTTGTTTAAATATCTGTGTTTATGTAGTGTACACGATACTAAGATCCTATAATCAGCACATTCAATTATTTTTCTTACTATTCGGGTCAAAGAACATTGTGTGTATTCACGTTTGTGTGTGTGTGTGTGTGTGTGTGTGTGTGTGAGTGTGCGTAAGTAGACGTTTGCATCTGTAGCTGTGCATTTGTGTGTGTAGGAGTGCATGGGTGTGGTACTTACCCACAGTGACTAGGGGGGACCATGCCATAAACACAAATGTTATCACAAATCTCGATGGCCATCACCATGGTGAACCACCCGGTGCTTAACCACGACTGAGACTTTTTCCTTGAGAAACAACAAAAAGATGCATATGTAGGATAAGTAAAATTCAGGTATTCGACGATGGAATATTTCTAAGGCAAAACCTTACAATACATCTTCAATTTATTTATAATGATATTTCAAACAAACATTTAGCATGCTGTGCACTTATTAAGATCAACTGCAACCAAATTCTAGATCGACCATGAAGCCATCCTGCGTGTCTTTTCCACACGATGACATTGAGCTCCGCGCCAGCTCACAACGGTACCTGTCTCGCCCCGTCTCTTTCTGAAACAAGCTGTCAAACTTCTTCATCTTGCTGGCGCTGAGCGTGAAGCTGGAAAGGTTACTGTACGTCATGCTGACCCTCTGTATCAAACGGTACAGAGTCCCCTTCCCTTCCTTCCCGATCTTAGTCGGCGGACCCCAGAAGACCACCGCGGAGTTGTTGTCTCTGTGGTTCAGGAACTCGGAGGGCTTTCGGACCACCCTGAACACACTCGAGTGGGCCACCACGCGCAGGGTGGTGCGGTTGCCCACGTCCGCCTCGAAGCCCGAGGTCGGGGCATCGTTCATGCGGATGACACACTCGGTGCGGTCGATCTCGTCCCCCACGCGGCTTCCCAGAACGTGGCTGGAGCTGGTCACCAGCGCACAGTCGTGACAGTGTAAGGTCATGCTCTGCCAGAGGCGAGAGGAAAAAAAAAACAGTATAGAAATAGACAGTTTCTCAGTCCACGTGACTTAGACATCGTATAAAGAAACTATTTGTGGTTTCTGTTACATTCTGACCTTTGGATATAATGATAAGAACATCAATTTGCCAATCATACACATAAAACACAGTGTGTGGCATGATATCTCATCGTCTACAACCTTGAGTGCCTTGAAAGGCGCCTTATAAATTGAATGTATTACTATTATTATTATTGAGTTCACATAGTTTTAAAGTGTGTAAATGTGTGTACTGCGCAGTCTGTGATGTACCTTGTTTCCAAAGACAGCCACGTAGCCATCCTTACCAGCCCATTTCTTCAGGTCAGTGAACTTTACTGTGTGGGGACTGACATGGAAAGGCCCGTATATCATATCCGTGGCGTTGTTTGAGCTGTAGAGTATGAAGAGTGTCATCACCAGGAAGATGGCGCCAAAGATGACCATCTTTTGGCTCTGCTGCTGGGGTTTAATTACAAGAAAACAACACAAGTCCATTCATGAACCGAACATGTATTATCTGTAGGTGGATGTTTAGTCATCTTTTATTACGTTGGCTCTTTAAACAACAGAAACAAACTAAATAACATGCATAGCGTTGAGTGGCTAATTGTTTAAAAGTTTATTGTATTGGTATTTTTGTTGAGCTTCAAATGTAAACATTCATACGCAATATGTACATAAATATGCAAGAAGCAAAGCTTTTCAACCAGAAAACTTGTGCATATAAATCCGAAACAATAGCTTGCCTTAGAATGACTTAGATAGACGCTTAGTGGCGTTTGCCACTCCCTCTATGAACAGAAGTCTTACCTTCTCAACAAGCACCAGTCCCATGCTTGAAAATCAAGCAGAACTGCTTCACATGTCCTATGCTTAGTTGTCATCACACCTGTGAGGAGGACACAGAATTACTAGACATAAAAACGTTATCACATGATTTATTAATTTAGATGTATGCTGTTCTCCCATTGCTGCCATTAGCGTAAAGGTTCCATCAAATGCATTTGTTCTCTGTCGAAATATCTACAAATAGGATAAAGGGTCTAAAGAATATAAATTCAAATATCCCAATCAAAAAATGCATTGCAATTTTCAATGACTACACACGATATTCTCGGCGCAACATACCTCCCCATTGCCACTCCGCTTTTTCTTTGAGGACCGTTAAATCGATACGTCGTTAATATTAACTAATCTATTTTCCAGTTATACTACAATAAAATATTTTCTGGGCACACATTAACCAACCGATTAGATTTGTCTATGCTTGATAGGGGCATCTTCTGGTTCCTCGGTCGTTCACCCATTTTCCTGCGCCACTGTACGACACATAATGACGTCATCAAACTTTCACCACTGCACCACAAATGTAATGAAAATGGAAACTAGTGGGTATGGCTTTTTATGCACAACATATTTTTGCACAATTATTCTTTAAAGCTCAGTTTGAGTTTTTCGTGTGCATTGTACAAGCTGAAGCGGAACACTTGTAACCACGCAGTCTTGTAACCATATAGGCCTACTTCTAAAGTATGTCCCCCGTATTCACACAATAGGAGCATGGGCTACGCTAGACACAGTACGAATGTATGTTATTTTAAAGGGCATCAGAATCTCCCTTTTTAAGCAAAACAAAAAATTTAAAGTCTTCTTTGTCCAGACTCCAAAACATATACATAGCAACGCGTTGATTGTCCGTGATAAATAAAACAGTGGTCAATAGAACTTTACAATAAAAAAAATTCAAACTTTATTTGGTGAAGAAAAACGCACAACGACTTTGGTCGTATTGTTGGCAACAGTTTAAAACGAAGCAATTCTTTGGAATAAATCAGGTCAGGTAAAACAGAAGCATTTTAGGAGACAGAACATCAAATACATTTATGTGCTCATGTGATATATTATTATATATCCTTATATATAGCCAAAGGAATACTTTATATATAATACTGATGTTTAACATGATTATAACATCAACATAGATAGATCGATAGACAGAGAGATAGAGATATAGATAGATTGATATACTTGAATTACAAAGTAGAATATAAGCCATCAATCAGTTTCAAATGCAGTGCAGGCACCAGAAATGTCTTAAGGACTCCCAGATATTAAAACGATAATCTAATAAAATAAAATAAAAACAAATATTGTAATTCACAGGGTATTCACAGTTAAACATTCACCCAAGTTGCACAACGTCATCACACAGTGACAAACAAATCAAAAGCCTACAAAAAATACAATGATTAAATTTGAATGGCAGATCAATCCTTACGAATGTGCAAAATATTTGCCTATGTCTGCAAAAGCAAGTAGTGCATCTGCAAGCCACGTATTGAGTTGCCATCCACAACAATGAGAATAGAAGGTTTAACTGTTTGCAGAATATGCAAATAATACAGTAAAGTTAATTTAGCAATAATGCAACAAAGACCTATTGAGACTCATTGAAAATTAAAGGCACGGTTATTAATACATTCAAATACAATATGGCAGTTGAGCTGCTTAAAATAGCAGTTGGATTCAGTGTTTTTCGGTCCGTAATGATCAATGGCAGGTAAAAAAAATTCAGAGCAGTTTTGTAAACATTTAAGAGACCTAAAATATTTTGTAATTGTAGCTTTGGAATGATCTTTGTTTTTTTGTTTGATTTTTACATCTAAAATAATCCCTAAAAAAGCATAAGATGGACCTTAGGGTGATATTCTGTCCAGATATTCCACAATGAAGATAATGATACAGTAAATTCATAATACATGACATTATAAATCCCAGATGTGCAGCCACAATCTGCATGAAAAACATTTACCTATCTCCAGAGGTCATGGGTCGGTCAAAGTGCTTCTAAGGGTTCAAAGAACATGGCGAAGAGAATGGGACATACCTCTGCCAACACGACGTAAAATGGATCTACAATATAACACATGGCACATACCACCTACTTCAAGTTGTCCCTGTTCCATACAGCATTCATATGGAAGTGAATTGTCGGAACTGACTGGGAGAAGTTTTTTTTATCTTTTTGTCTTTCTATCTGGGTATGTCCCAGGAAGGGTTTCTAAACTCTATCCTATGGCGGATGGCCCACTTGGCGTAGATGGCCTTCTCCGTGATGAAGCGGTGACCGCCGCGCCGGGCGTGCTCGTGAACCCGGTACATTCTGCATTCGTCGACCCTGCTCCGTTCATAGTAGTGGTACGGCACGGCACTGTGATTCGAACGACTGCTCGAGAAAAAGAAAATGGCGGGAAATGTGTTACTAATCATCCGCGTCCAATCTTCCGTTTTCTTCTCTTGTTTTTGTGACTGTAATTATTTGGTTAACATATCGTACTTTGTTTCATAATGAGCAACTGCAAGGTGATCTACACTTAACGAGAACACTTTACACACCATTTGGTAGACTGAACGGGGTTCTTGACCATGACCACCAAACGAGAACAAATTAAGAGTTATTATCACGTGATGCTCCCATATTGAAATTGCCAAGTCATATTCTTCCTCTCATTATGATTATTCTAGGGTCGAGCCTATCGATTCCATTCCAGCGCTGACAAGTCTGACCCAATGCCGTGTAGTGCGTTTACATATGGCTTTACATTAAGTGTGTATGAAATAAAAAGGCAGTAGCGCTGTCCACTTGTGCTGAGGGGCAGGTTGTGTGTGCAGGGCAATCAGCCCAATCACTGCAACACATCTGATTCACATTTCACGCAAGGAAATGCATTTACTGGTGTTAAGTCCCAACAATACAGCACTGGCCTCACCTGCAGTAGTTATTGTCAATCATTCCGTAAACATGTAGACTGTCACACAAGTCCATGGCCAGTACTACAGTGAAGAAACCGGTACTGAGAAATGCTCCTGACTTCATTCTAGAGGAGAGAAAAACACAGAAATGAAGAGAAAAACCAAGTCGAAATTTTATTTAAAAAGTTATATATATAAATCATCTTGGAGTACTCATGGCCTAATATCTGATCCATCTTGAAAACTCAATTTGTTTTTTAAAAACATCATTCATTAACATAAAATCTTTGGTATGTTGTGTAGCAAAGCGCTGCGTTACCTGTTTTTACCAGTCTCATTATGAAAAATGCCATCGCAGAACTGGATCTGCTCTTTGGTCACAGTGTACAGTTTGATCTTGGGGTACTTTTTGGCTATTTTTAGCAGGGCATTGAAAATGCGCCCCTTGCCATCCTGCCTCATGTTTCTCTCGGGACCCCAAAACACATACGTGGTGTCTTCTGAATCCTTAAAGTAGTAGCTCTCATTTCTAAGCAGGATGGGGACACTGGTGTGAGACACAACGCGGACGCTTGTACGTCTTCCCACGTCTCTCTCGTATCCGAGCGTGGGAGCGTTGTTCATGCGGATCACACACTTAGTCCCGTCAATCTCCTCTCCCCTGACAGCTCCAAGCATCTGGCCTGAGCTGGAAACCAAGGCACAGTGGCTGCAGTGCATTTTTAGCAGCTACGAGATAAGGCAAGTTAAAACGGTTATCGGTTTATACAGTGCTCCTGAGTTTCTGAAAAGGCACTTCAAAATATGCATTCATATTATTATTAGTAGTAGGAGTATCGTAAATATTGTATACACAATATAAATACCCACATATTAATAAATATGTAGTACATACACACATATATTTAATGGGGTGACAACCGTAAACTATATGCATCACAACCTAACTTTGCTTTCCACGATCTGAACTTCTCCATGTGACATCCCCGTTGAAAACAATTCTACAATTCTATTTAGATACCTCAACATATCTACTTTCTCTTTGTATTACAACACAAGTGTACTGTACTAATCTCACCTGATTAACGGGGCCAGGGTGGATCCTGACGTACCCCTGGAGGCCACTGTTCTGCACAGGGGAGGATCCATCGGATCTGATTACATGCCCATACCAAATTACAAGTGAAAGACTAAGGAGTACCAAAGCAATCCGGCGAACCTTCTGAGAAATTATAAGAAAAAGGTTCCGTATAACGTGGTTGGCAACAAGATTTAAATACAAACATTTTCTGGATTTGTAAATTCATATGTTTTGTCCTCTTACCAGATATTTCATCTCCTTTCGAAAGATCGGGTTTTCAGTCTAACAGTGGTCATCATCAATACAGTACACTAGATGTAGGAGATAGGCGAGGCCCACCTATAGTTGACAAATCAGAATGAACTACAATGTAAAGAGTGACTTTTCAGGTCTATGTAACATGAATAATTTTTTCATGTAAATGTATTCGGTTGTTAAGCATGCAGACACGGATGTAAAATAGTACAACGCAGACCTCTTAATTCGATGTTGTTAAAGTGCAGGTGTTCGGTTGTTGTGCTCCGTCAGTAAATGCTCAAATATAACACTTAGTAGTTCCTACTTCTGGTAGCTCCAACTTCTAGTATGTTTACCGAGGTAGTAGCTAGCCTGTCCGTGTACATATTATTCAGTTGTAAACAAAATAAATACAAAATAAAAAATGTCTTGGCTATAATTTGCCCTAGTACTTATTTTACGTTTATAAATTAACTTCAGAAAATCTATGTGCTTTTCGCACGGATCCGTCGATGTTTTGTTCTTTGACCTGATTGGATACTGAAAATTTTGTCCCGCCCATATATTTATATGATTGGTTAAAAAACGTTGTGCAAGTTGCAGTCTGAATACTCATTGGTACATACGTTCATCATTAATAAAAAAACACCGCCCCGCAGCAAAAGTCAAACTAGTGTGTGATGCGTCTTGCTCGCTCGAGAATGCCCTTCTCCCACACTTTGAATGCCCGTCCAGGACTCGTGAGTGAGAATTATAAAGATTTAATGAAAACTATTTATCAATTTAATTATGTATCTGCTTGTTTTAAGAGGGCGTGTTTATACTTTCGTTAATAGACTATCAAATTGAAGCTTTGAACGAATGTCCGTAAATAAAGAGAGATGTTGGGACTGATGCTTTTTGACAGGTCAGGCTGAGGTAGCTCGTTTGATTAGCTAGCACATATTTGACAGCTGATCTTGTTGATATGGTCGAGGTTACAGCAAGGGTGTGGATGGGCTACATACACAATCATTGTTGGTATCGAAACTGCTATAGTTTTTAATTTAGGGCCAGCTGAGAAACCGATTTGCTTCAGTTAATAGCAAGATAGCATGTTAGCCTCCACCAGGTGCAATAGCAACACTCAACCACTTTTGATTAGACACTAATTTTATTGTCAAATATTAAGGTAATGATTGACTAATTCGCTTTGGGGTAAAAAAACTGCCTCCGAGAAACATTTTATATTGTAGTTAGTGGCTTCAATGCTTCCCAGCCAGACGTTGATCCTAGTATGGCTCAAGCCAGTCAGCTTAGTTTTTCTAAAAGAGCACATGCCCTATGCTGAGTCTCAAGACAAGTAGCTAGTTGGCCAAATGTCTGGCTACTTCACATACGATCATTTCCAGTGCCTGACTAAATCTTAAGATTAAGGTCATGGTGGATTTGAGATCATTAAGAACAATGGCATGTTGCTTTGCAACTCTTACTTGTCATGTAGGCTCCTGTGTGTAACTGGTGATCACACAATGCTATCATAACTTAATGTGCTTTATGTAAACATATGCAAACCTCTCCACCTACAATGTCAACGTTTCCTCTGAATGCAGGGTTGAAGAGCAGTTCCTTTCTGGTTTGAAGAAGGACAAAAAGACCAGGTCTACACCGGGTGGTGGATTACTGTCAACACACAGCATCAATCTCAAATCTCCAATCGTGACTGCTGTATAAACAGTTAATCCGTTCAGAAGCTGTTCGCAAAAGAGGACAATATTCAAAAGGAAAGGCCTTCCATGTTTAATGCCAACGTTGAGGCACAGCGTGAAAACAGCTGGCCGTAGAAGGCTAGAACATATTCCTAGCTGGACAATAACTCATCACAGCGCTAGGTCACTTTTATTCTCACAGCTGTGTTCAGAAGAGGGAGGTCAGGAGCCGTTGCCCAGCCTTAACGAAGCGGCTGTTCACAAAAAGTCTGTGAGAAAGTCAGCCCTTTCGGAGGTGGATGTTGAAGGGGTCCAGTTTGTAGAGCCGTGGCCTGTGGCCTACTGCCTGTCATCACCCTGAGATGTCCATGAAACAGCCAGACGGGATGTCCATCGCCCAGGCCCTGGCCATGACGGTGGCAGAGATACCCGTGTTCCTTTACTCCACTTTCGGGCAGGTATGCTTCAGCGTTCCCCCACACTCAAACCTCTTCTGTAAGTCTGTAACATTTCTTTGATACACGTGCAAGTGTTGATACATACTCGCTTCCATCTCATCGAGTTATTTGTTTGTTAATTTATTTCTGAATACTCCTTTTTGACCCCCCCCCCCCAGTCTATTTTTTCCCAGTTGAAGCTGACGCCGAGTCTAAAGAAGGTGCTGTTTGCCACAGCTCTCGGCAGCGTGGCGCTGGCGCTCACTGCCCATCAGCTGAAGAGGCGGGGCAGGAAGAGGAAGCAGGTTACCCAGGGAAAGGAAGGACAGAAGAACGTGGAAGCTCTGTTGAGGACAGGGAGACCCTCATCTCTGAAGAGAGGTAGAGGATCTTAGATAGTTTGATATTGGTTTGTTTGATGATTGTCTAATTTGAGGAATAGGTTGCGCTTTCCTCCTAAACCCTTGAACATAAAAATCTAATATTAATAAAATTTATTTTTATATATATATATATATATTTATTTATTTATATATATATTATTATATTATAATTATAATTATAATTTATATTATTAATTTAATTAAGCGACGTAATAAGTAAGACTCTTCGCATGACACTAAATCTTTGATCAAAGTGCAAAGACAAGGTCCTTGCTTTCTTCTTCTGTGACAGGCTCGTTTCCAGGACGACCGGTGATGAGCCCTAGCACGCGCAGCAACGACACCATGAGTGGCATCTCCTCGCTGGGCCCCAGCAAACACTCGAGCTCCTCACACAGCATCGCTTCGGTAGGTCTTAGTTCACCCTGTGCATTCGTTTCAACATTTCAACTCTATAATCCCTGTGTGTACGTTTTTGTGTGTGTGTGTGTGTGCGTGTGTGTGTGTGTGTGCGTGCGTGCGTGCGTGCGTGCGTGCGCGCGCGCGTGCGTGTTTAATGTAGATGCGCGCCCCGCTCTCTCCGAACCAGTCGGCCAATGCGTCCACTCCCTGGGAGGCAGAACCCGTGCTGGAGGAAACAGGAACTGTCACTGTGGAAGATGCCAACGCAGAGAACCTCTATATCATTGGTACACACTCCCTTCAAGGCCTAGCCACCATTTTGCCGCAGCAGTCCTCATGTTGTCCGTGGGCTTGCAGTAGTTATGTTGTAATGTTTGTATTATTTATTTATTTCATTTGCAACTTTTGCTGTGGTTCGTAGTTTCACTTTAACTCGATTATCCCTGAAGCCTTTCTTCTTGTGTTGTATTTGGATGCTGCAAAGACTGTATTGATGTGGAGTTAACACATTGAACTCTAAAAGAGTGTGAACTCTTTTACTTGCTCCAACCCCCCCCCCCCCCCCGACCCCTTCTTCCTCCGTGCACCTTATCCCCCCCCTCTCATGTGCTCCCTTCTCCTTTCTCCTCTCTCACCCCAGGTATGGAGCTCTTTGAGGAGGCCCTCCAGAAATGGGAGCAGGCCCTGAACCTCCGACACCGATCTCACTCCAACGCCAACTCTGTCAATACTAGCCTCGCCCTGCAGGGGGCAGCAGCTGCAGCAGACCACCTTCCCTCGGTACCAGTCACCTGTGTAGTCCATGATCAGATCCTCTTGTACTCTCCATATTACCGTGTTGACGTCCTGGTTTTCACTTTTAACATGCAATAATTCATACATTTGATTAACGTAAAGTTAGGCCAAATATTCCTTTTTTCCTTCTTTATTTTCAATCTTTCTGTTAATATGAAAGAGTTATCGTGCAATGTGTTAAGCGATACGCGTTCACCCTAAGGAGGTACGTTTGTTTGCCGGTGCCAGGGGGAAGTTCGTAACAAGGTGTTTGCGGAGAAGTTGGAGACTCTCCTGCACCGAGCCTACCATCTTCAGGAAGACTTTGGCAGTACCATCCCTCCCGACAGCCTGCTCGCAGACTTTGGTAAATGTACCTCTATAGCAACCAAAGTCCCACGTTAGCCTGTGTATCAAGTGTCCAGTTAACCTGTTTGAGGTAGTTCACTGCAAATGCGACGTCCCACAAACCCTGACTCTGTTCACTGTATTCGACTCTATAGCAGGGCTTCATCGATTACATGCAAAGAGAACTGCTGTAATAGTTTGTCATTTATGTAATGGCCGATGTTTGTGTGTTTTCTGTGTCAGAGAGTGAAGGAACGCTTATTTTGCCAAATGTGGACGGGTCGGCAAGGTTACGGCGAGATGATGACGCCACCACAATTACCTCTGACGCGTCCTTCTTTTCTGCTGCTGAGGTTGGTCTCGCAGACACACACACACACACACACACACACACACACACAAACACATACACAGGCACACACACACACACACACACACACACACACACACACACATACACTCATGCACACACTTACACAGGCACGCACACACACACACACACACACACACACACACACACACATATACACTCATGCACACACACCAACACATACACGGGCACGCACACACACACACACACACACACACACATACATACACACGCACAGACAGACACGCAGTCATACATTCACATACGTTCACATACAGCCACATTGTTTGCCGACACCAGGATTTTGCTATCACTCACCATTTTCCTCCACTATCCCCTGTGCATCCTGTGTGAGAGAAGCTAAAGAATGCCTTAATGATTCTGTGTGGGTGGGTGTGTGTGTGCGTGCGTGTGTGTGTGTGTTTACAGCTGTTTGACAACATGGCTCTTGGTGACCTCTATCAGCCGCTGAGGCCAGCTGCTCTCTATGAAGAGGCTTTAGCACTGGTACGGGAAGACAATGTGGTCTACAGATCCCTCAGGTAGGCTGGCCCGGTTTTCATTAACAGTACTGGTGTCCTTTTGAGCGGTCAGTCAAGAAGTGTTAATCTCTTGGAATATTAACTCTGTATATAATACATAACTATAATAATTTTAATACGTTAAATTTGTAATGCACTTCACATTGTATTTGACTTATGTTATTTCCTGCTTTTACCAAATAGTATGCTGTTTTAACAAAGACAAAATACCCTTTTCTTGCTTTTAGAATGAAATTTGCTAGAGCCCTTGGTAAACATAGCATGCTAGCAAGCATGATAGACAATATACAGTGCTCAGCGTAAATGAGTACACCCCCTTTGAAAAGTAACATTTTAAACAATATCTCAATGAACACAAAAACAATTTCCAAAATGTTTACAAGACTAAGTTTAATATAAC
>JAVQJS010158160.1:0-17500 GCA_036024795.1 Galaxias rostratus
AAAATATACAAATATAAGTTATAGAAATGACCGGCGTATGGAGTGCTAAGGTGAACAGTGTGTGGAGGGGCAGACATACCATGACAAGTTGATCCCCAATCGTTCCAGTCCAATATGCAGAAGAAGAGCACCCAGGAGTAGGGCCATGCTGGTGCACACAAAGAACAACAGGGGGCGACCTTCTGGGACTCGCCGACTCAGAATCATGCCTAAAAATAACCCTGTCAAGACATGTCACTAGACTACATAAATTCAGTGATGTTTGTTACGCAACTTCAATCTTTTCATAAAGACAATAATTCGACAGAGTTTAATGTCATTTAAGTTTACATAAAAAAATACATATTATTCAATATGCAAGTGTCACTTCAAACATGTTCTGACCTGTTATGGAACCAGCAATGACCTGGTGAGGAAAATGAGCAAGTATAAAGACCCTGGAGATTCCGACAGCCACCAACATTAGCAGGTAAATTAAGTATGGGACTCCTGACAGCAGCACACTAAACAAAGAATTACAGAGGGGACCAATATGTCATCATGAAATGCATAACAATACTTACGCATAAGTTTAAAACTGTAAATGCACCAACCTCTTTGTGCGAGAGTGCAGAAATGAACCAATGGATGACACCATCACCCACCAAACTGCTGCAGTTACCATGGCATGACTTGAAGGACTCCCTTGTGTAATAAAACAAGATAGAGAAAGTAACTTGCAAAACGTGTTTCGTGTACATATGTTGTATGCATGTTCATATGGTATGTTTGGGACCGATGCAAGGAGACTCACCTGGGCCAGTTTCACAAGTGGAAGCAAATTGATGGACTTCCGGTGGGGTTTTTTCAAATAAATGTGATTCCCCTATCCACCAGTATGGCCTCTCGCCAAATAGCATCCTGTATAAAATGGACTTCAGTCATATCAAACAAATGATAGTAAATAATTTTAGCGGAACTTTTATCTTGAAAAAGTTTGTAGTGGGACTGCGAGCAAAAACGGACAAGTGCCGGAAGCTGTGTTTACAGACAGAGTGCTTTATTGTAATTGGTTTTTCCAAGTGTTGTTTTCAGCCATGCATATGAAATATGCTTCGCATATTTCTTTTCTTACGTAATGTGTAACTCGATATTTTGTGTACATTTTTACGGAAATAAAGAATTATTGAATAATTATTTTAAATGCCTCACCACTTTAACACTAAGTTGAGCCATTCTGTTATAGCAGCCACCCAAACAATTGCTCTCCCTGTTCGTCTACTGATGAAGTAAGTCAAAGGGAATAGGAGAAGGAAGGCAGCTTTAGGTTCCCCCATGTGAGTGGCAATCAGCCAAAGTTTGTCTTGACTGTTTGTTCTTTGTTGAAGAATTTCTGCGATTAAAATGCCTTGAATGTGTATTGCCTCCATTATCGCTGAGATTTGCGAATGCATATCTGCTCCAAAATGAAAAATAGCGAAGGAAAGTTATAACGATTGATGATTGGTTGTACCGTGCTGTGCTATCTGCAGTGGAACCTGATCTAAAGAGAAATTGACAATTTTCTCTTCAGACAGCAGGTGGCGTCGAGAAATTCGGGGTTCTTGGTTGTAAGCAAACTACGGTTTAAAAAGCAAATCCCCGTATTTATTAGCATAATAAAATACTATTCAATATAACAATGGTGTAGACAATTGCCAAACAAAACATACAAGTAAAACATTTAATAAATTGCTTACAAAGGTTGAGTTATAACGTATGAATGAAAGACACGCATCAGCATTCATTGTGCTATCACGACATCACGTTCTTTACGTAAGGCAGGCGCTCCGGTTTCCTGGCGGAGAAGATGGCGGCTCCTGGACCGGGGGAGTATTTTAGCGTCGGGAGCCATGTCTCTTGCCTTACCTGCTTAGGCCAACGTCTGCAAGGAGAGGTGGTAGCATTTGACTACCAGTCCAAGATGTTAACTTTGAGTATCCTTTATTTGTTACTATTGCCAATTCATCATTGGCCTCTCAGGCTGCAAAGGCCTGTAGGGTAACCGTAACATGTCAAATAGTGATCCGCGCAGGCGTAATTGATGGAAGTGAAGTTGCTTATCTTTATTTCATGAATTTTGTTCTGTTAATCAGTTTCTCTTGCTTTTGAATTTCATCCAGTGTTTTCTTCTTTATTGATTTGACCATGGATATAGTCCAAGCTGAGCCTTTTGTGCGAAAATGCATGTGTTATGGTCCTGTGGTAGTCGACAGGGTTCACTTTTTGGCAGACTGAAGTATGGCATCATGGCTGATCAGTCTGCTGCTACTACTACAGCTGAGCTAACAACCTAGTTTGCTAGCGCACTAATCGATGACAGAGACGTTATACTAAATAGTCTTCAACATTTAATATCATATGTAGACACGATTATTGTTATTATGTATCGCAGACAGCTATTCACTACAGTCAACTTCAACGTTTATTTATTGTACATTATTTTACATTGTTACGTTAGCCATAGCTGCTAATAGCCACTAACGAGCTTTAGAAAGCCATGTCTCCCTGGCTTCTGCATATCTGGTGTGGAAATATTTTACTATTTTAATGGGTGCCATGTATTATTTTGATCTTGGATTAGTTTCTGTGGACATTTCCTTAACAGCATATTAGCAAATACTAAACTGCCAACCAATCGGTTTAAAGAAAAAGCGAAACTAGTATGGGTGGTGCTGCAATAACCTTCTCGCTATGAATGGATTCTCTTCATAGACTTTAGCATAACCAACAGGCATCAATCACTGCTTTGACCTAGGCTCAACTTGAGGCATTAATAGACCTTGGTTACAAGAACTACAATAATATGGGAATAGTATTAATTTGATCTAATACAGTACCATAGTTATGCATGTGCACGTTTGTGGGTGCGTTTGTAAAGTGGTTTTCTCAACTTTTACAACACTTGTGTTTTTTTAATGTACTGAGTTGAATGTGTCAGTCTGATATTGTAAATATAGTTTACAAATCAAATCAGTCCAGTAAAATATCAGTGTGCTTGATTTAAGTTTTCTAAAATATAATGGTCTGCTATGTGGTGGCATTGCAGTGGTTGTGGTTGGCTATGGTGTGACCGACACTCCCTCTCACAACACAAAGTTCAGCATTGTATTGAGTCTGAAATGTGTTTAGAATGTCTCTAAACTGTAGCCATTCCTCGCAACATTTTCTTGACTTCCCTCAGAGTCTTTGGCTTCTCACATTTAATGGTCTGCTGTATTGTAAGTGGCAGCATTGCATTTGGTGGTGTTTGTAATAGGCTGTGACAGTCACTGCTTATCACAGCATAGACATTGTATCAGGTCTGTTTCTGTGTTTAAAATGTCTCTTGACTGTTGCGACTGCGTGCAACGTTTTCCCGACTTCCCTTTGACTTTTATTATGGAGCTCAAGTAAAATGTTGCAGGCGAATTAACGTTTCTATACAATTTCTTTTGGCCAATGTTCCACACTTGCTAATAGATTAGCTGTTTTTGTTCACTTTGTATATGATACAGCCTGCCTACTGGATATTTGGGTGTTTTCATGGTATGCTGTAGAGTCCAGTGCGTTATCTTGCTTCCCTTAACTCTCCACTCTTCCAGAATGTGCTTCGTCCAGCGGAAAACCAAACCTCTATGACGTAATTCTGATTAATTTAGCCTATGTTTCTGAAGTGGATACAATAAATGACCGCACTGAAACTCCTCCTCCTCTAGCATCCTTGAATGTTGGCAAGGTAAAACCTTCATTTGATGCCTTTCAGCTTGCTATTTGATAAATAATCAACAATCACTGATCTCAACTATTATTAACTTACACAATGTCCTGAATAAGATAACTATGCAAATTATGTCCAAAAAATGATAATTAGATGTCTTGACTTTGATTACATTGTATTAATTATAGCGCACAAGTCCGATTATATATTCTTGTCAAATATTTTAGAGAATATTTTGAGAAGAAAAAAAACTGAAAAAAAATAATCTTTTGATTCTTTCCATAGCTTGCCAATCGAGCACGGTCAGAAAAGGAGGACAAGCTGTCCCAAGCCTATGCAATCAGTGCTGGGGTTTCAGTGGAGGGGCAGCAGCTATTCCAGACCATTCACAAAACGTAAGTACTTTATTGGTCATGCTATTACGAAATCCATTGACTGATGAACATATAAGACTAAGGATATGTCATATAATTTACATAATTGAGTCTGTAAGGAAAGTACTGGCTGTATTTCGTTTGGTAGTACAGACGGGAATTTCTCCAAGGTAATTATGAAAGTCAAGCTTTTCAGCAGGGCATTATTTTGAGGTATAACTTGAAAGCATCTTTGTCCGACTCCTTTTTTCTTTTGGTTATTAGTTACAAAACGTAGATGGATTTATGGGCCCTTGAAAAGCCCTATGCCAGTTCGAATTAAATATGTCACTGAATATATTTGTCAAATATTTTCTTTGTAGCATCAAAGACTGTAAATGGCAGGAGAAAAACATAATGGTGATGGACGATGTTGTAATCTCGCCGCCTTACCAGGCTGAGAACTGCAAAGGCAAGGAGGGAAGCGCTTTAAGTCATGTACGCAAAATAGTAAGTATCATCATCTTCATCAACTTGTTGCTCAACCCTGTCTGTGCTCTCCTCCCTAAACGATGGGTATTTAACGACATGTCTCTCCCGTCCGTTCACACAGGTTGAGAAACATTTTAGAGACGTGGAAAGTCAGAAGTCCGTGCAGCGTTCACAAGCACAGCAAACACAGAAGGACTCCACTTTATCTTCTTGAGTCGGCCTTGCGGGCCGGCCAGGGAAGGCCCCACAGGCAGTTTGTTCCCACTGCCAGACGAGGTCGGCATTCCTTCCCCTCAGTCTGAGACCACGCAGAGGAGCGCTGAGGGCCCTGGGTCCCGAAGATCAAAAAACCATAAAAGAAAAAAAAAGACAAAAAAAGAAAGAGAAAAGAGTAAATCTTAAATTAGACTTTATAAAGATAATTTAAAACACGAACCATAAAGCAACCATAGTTTTCCATAACTAACTTGTCTCATTCTGCCCTCCCTACTCCTCCCTCGGCTTCCCCTCTTCATCCTTCTCTTCCGACCTTCTTCCTTTGCCTTCAATTCCATTTCTTTAAAAAGAGAATACTAGAGCAGTCAGAAAGGCTTGTTAGCTTTATTTTCTGTCATTGTTTCCTTTTTGCTGTATTCATGTTCTACAAGTGTCTGTATTTTCTGTATTTTAAACAAAATGTGACTCAATGCCACACTTTAAAAGGACATTTTCTAAAATAAAAGTAACAAAAATTCGGACTGTAATACTGTAATTTTAACAGCTTTTTGAAACGAGTTAAAGACGTCATCTGTGCTCGATATTCTGGTAACTTCACACAATTGCAAAATATCATAAACTAGCTTAAGAAGAGAATCTTTTATGTTTAAGAGATTAGAATGTCAAGATTTTGTGAGCTGTAAAATAGTTTCCTTCTTTAGTTTTAATTAGCTTTTGACTTCACGTACATAATGGCATGTGTACCAAATAACTGTTTGAAAGCAGCAGTATTTATTTAGTATTACATTGGTTTGTGAAACAGTTGGATGCAGCCGTTTATGTACAGTTGGATGCAGCTGATACCATCATCCATTTCTCATTACTCAAATGTTTACGCATTTGTTTTAGATGTCACGCTCCTGGTTCTCTCACACCCCACAGGCTTTGACCAATCATTACACACAATTCCAGAGTTCCAACCAAATGTTGAACTGTTTCATCATATGATGGTAATTACATTCACCATGTAACATGAAATGTTATGTGTATTGACTCAACCTGTCAATACACCTGGTCTGAAGAGAAGATGTCCTTGGAAACATTAGATATTATCAGCCCAACTAAACCTATGGACTTAGCCCAGCTAAACCTATTGTATTGCATAGACTCCAACTGTGATGTGTCGTATATATTGTTGGATAGAGATCTGTAAAGTAAACTAGGGTTCTAAAATCACAAATTGGCAAACATCGTGTGTTTGCATCAAATGTGTATTTCAATTGAAAAAAAATGTCTTTTTTGGAGCAAGAAAGTGCATTCCAATTTGCAAGGGTGGGTATTCAAACAATCCAATGAAGTTTGACAAAATGGTCTTGAACGTTTTAAACTGTTCCCTCTGTCGATGAGTACATAACCCCTTCGTTGGACAAAATCGACTGAACAAAGGCCCTAGATGTCGTTAATCGTTTTAACTAATCCCTGATCCTTAGTTTTCTAATACAGGTCCAAATCTGTATTTAGTTGGATATATCCAGAAATTAATGGATTATTTCCAATATATGCTTTTACTAATATCTCTGTAATAATGGTTAATCCTCCTATTTCAAGTGCTCACTGACATCACCAACATCATGGAGATGGTCATGGTTGTAATTATTAGTATGATGGCAGGCCTACATAGTGAACTGTGCACCTTCCTCAGATAGGTGAATGAATTAAGATGAAAGTGATAACCTGATTACCATGCCTGTCAGGAGAAGTAACTTGATTCAGACATTGTCTACATGATACAATTAATGCTGACTGAGAGCAAGTTTTGAAGGCTAGCTCAAATCCTTTGCATGCCTTTTCATGGTATCTGGCTCCTTAAATTGAGATAGAACAGGCTTACATGTCCAGAGCAGGTCCTCCACTGTGATTTAGTTCCCGATCGCCTTTAAAAAACAGCGTCCAGACGTCAAATCAAAGAAGGAGCTCACACATAATACATGGTCCCTTCAGATGAATTGATATTTCATCTTTTACCATCTTGGATTTTGGTAGTTAATTACAACGTAGTCTAGGTTTGTTGTTGGGGTGTTACAAGTAAAAAGCTATACTAAAATGGTAGATCAAGTCTGACACAACTGGTCTTTTTAGTTTTTCATTTTACCTTTGCCCAGTTGTAAACTGGGGCAATGGAATTCACTAGGCAGCCTAGGGGTGGCAAGATTCACTGTCACTGTCTCTTTTGAATGGAAGAACTATGATTTAATCTGCTATTTCCCTATCTTAAATTATTTCACATTTTTATTTAAGCAATTGGATTAGCTAATGGAGCATTATCATTTTTGTGTATTATTTTCATTATTTGCATATGCATTTAAATATTTAAAGTTAAGTATTTTTGAGGTCATTGTTTGGATTTCATTTGTATGGCCATCACTTTCTTATTAGGACGGCTTGACAGGAAATTCTCTATCATAATTCAACTTTACCAAATGGGCGCATAGCATCTGACACTACTTCATACCTTCATTATATATAGTAATGCAGGTTTAGTTTTTTGTAGAGTAGTCTCACTCCTGCAAGTGCAACATTGTACTCCAGTTTCTTGTGTTGTGCATATTAGAAAATGAACACCATTGTAAAAGTTCTAATTTATTAAGTTAAGAGAATAGAAATAACATGGAAAAAGCCAAACTTAAATACACATTTCTTTCTGTAAATATCCTCTTGTATAGGTCGCATAACAGAGCACATGCCAAAGTTTCCCTTTTTACATGATACTGTACAACAATCAGACCATGATGTGACCTCAAAACTATGGCCTGACTGTCTATCACCCACATTAGTGTGAAGTGCAATGATGTAATATAAAATAAGAATGTAAACATAATTATAACTGTTTAAGACATTAATACCCCACATGGGAGCTCACAACTAAAACATTCTGGTAGAATTGAAGTAAAATCAAGGACTGACCACCAGGACATTTCAAGAGAAACCAAAGGTGGGCTGGGAGTCCTTATCCGTCCTAATGAGCCCATGAAAAAAAAAGTCTTTTTTTGCTGCAGCCGACCCCGCAAAGACACAAACTGCATTTCTAAAAGACCCTACCCAGAGTCCACCCCATTGTCCAACAAAACCAAGAGTTTTATCCGTCCGTAGCTAGTATTAGCACAGCTCCAAATATGCCAATGTTGTGTCCGATGAGTTTCATTTGGTTCCAGAACTCCACTCGACGATTGGTGTGCCAGTAGCCTAGGTTACCGTCGATGAGGAGCACCACCAGAGGCAGCGATGTGGCCAGTATCTGGGCAGCCAGTCGGATGTAGCAGCCAGAGAGGAATGCAAGGGCCAGGACTCCAAACAGCACAGTCAAGAACGTCAGCGTGATCTCTCCCCCAGCGATGTGATCCAGGTAGGCCAGTCTGTCTTCTTTACTATTCTGAAGCAAGTACACCTGGAGGTGAGGCAAAAGTAGAAGAGTACTATAAGTCCCATGATCAGCTAAAACAACATGCTGGTTACAACATGATACAACATTGTATCTGAATGGTACTTATTGGCAACAAAGTTGCTTTACAGACAAAACCTTACAAGTAATGGCAGAGATCAATGTGTCATTTAACTGGGCTGTCGTTCATGGATACACAGCTTACAAACAAGTACTTGAAACAGTATATCAATCAGCTTCAACTTGTTTGACAAGGGAAGAAACATAGTGGTAAGTGGAAGTGGCCTTGTTTTACTCATGTACTGTCACCAAATTCATTGTTCCGTTTAATTTAATTTAAGTAGGTCTGTGTTCAATCAAGATCAGGGGAAAAGGACATTCACATTGTACTTTTCTTCTCCAGGTATGACATTGGAAAGATGTAGCCAATTCAGTTATGGTGTACAGTCTTACCATACAAATTAGGTAGACCCCAATGAAGATTTGTCCAGTGGACTGCAAGGATCTGGTCCGAGCTTTCTGACGGTACACCTCCCCTGCTCCACTGGCCAGGACCAGAAATCCACCAACAATAGCTAATGCTCTGGAATACATTCTAACCTAAAGTGAAATAAGTAACTTACTTCTGCTCATGAACACATTAAATTAAAAAATATTTGGTAGTTATAAATCCAATGGTCATTTAGGATCATCTCTCTCTGGTTTGTTCTTACCTGTAGCCATTCACCATAGTGCACTTGTTCACCAACGTAGGATGCATACGTGCTGATGGCCAACTGCATTGCAGCCGCTAGAGCAAACCACCTCCTTTTCACCCCAAATGACATGAAGCTTGCACAAAGTACTGCTACCCCCATGTCAAAATACAGGTAGGGCACCGGAATATCCGGCTTCCTAGAAATCACACCGTACCACTGAATTAGAAGAATAAAGTACGTTACAGAAAAATTTAAACATTTAGCCATCACCATCTCTTGTACATTTGGACCCCACCAGCGAAATTACAGGGTGGATCGTTTTCTCATAATTATAAGACGGCCATATCTTGCAGCAGTAGTTTGCTAACTACTACTCGGTCCATATGGCAGCGACTTTAACTTATCTGATGAAGTAGTAACATCTGAATAAAAATCCACGCGATTGAATAGCCTTTTAAATCTACTGATAAACGATCACGAATTCCTCACTGATACAACGTAAATATTTTAGAAAATATACTTTGTAAAACATAGGCGACTGTGATCCAGCACATAGACAGTGCCACTTGCTAGATTCTTAGAACGACTGATTACCTTTTAGCGTCGGCACGCTCAGCAAAAAGCATCAGCATACTAAAACAGTTCCAGAAACCAAATCTTGTCAAAATAAAAGCACCAAACTGACTGAGAAACCTTAGCACCTGTTTTCTACTTTGAGCTGCCATGATTTTAGTGTTCCTGAGTGAGATATATTGTCCCTGGTGCAGTGGTGGGAACCGTACCAGGTGATGTATTTGCCCTCGGAATAAAATTGTCTATCAGAATAAAAGGTTTGCGCAAATGGCGTTATGCTTCAAAGGAAGTCACGAAAATAAAATAAACAATATATTTAATATATAATATACATTGAGACCCAACGTAAATTTGAGAAAATATAGGACTATTTAACGTCGAACTTAAATATTTTACTTTTAGTTTGAGCATTTTGTTTAGCTTCCGGGTCTTTGACGTTACCCCTGACGCTAACGTTTACATTTTATTTACACAGCTGAGCTCGTAGTAGAAGTAATACTGATATTGTACAAAATATTTGTTCAACAATCTAAAAACATTTAAGAACGTATGATTTTCAGGTAAATTGCTGAACTCCCTTCACATTGGCTGTATACATTGAATCTTAAGTTTTTCGAACATTTCAAAGTATCGATTTGCAAGCTAACCATATTGAATTAGCTAACGCGTTCGCTAATACCGAAAATAAACTGGAGTTTTCCCACTTACTTACCAAGAACGAACACAAATCTGTTAATTGTTTGTCATAGGTTGTACTCATGTCAGGTAGGGGAGGTAACATCGTGGAGTGGGTCGAAGCTGAGGAGGTTATTCCATCAGAACCACCTTCTGATATGAACCCTTCTGCAGGTTCGTGTGACTTAGTTCCAGTTTCCAGTAACAGTGTGGCCATGCGTGGCCTCATTGATTCTATTTATATTACAACACAGTTTCTTACCTTATAGTGGTTCCAGAGCTAGACGCAACACCAAATCCTATCCACAATTTACTTGAGACCATGGTGGTGCAAGAAGACGACCTTTCATTTCACGATGGATTCTGTAAGTAGAACACATATTTATATTCCCTTATAGAATTTAAACTTCTACCTTCGAAGTTGCTGTATCGCATGCTTTTGGTCTATGCAAAAAGCCATCCATATAGTGTTAATGTCCACAAGAATAGGTTAGTTTTTGTTTCTTGTCTCACAGATTGTGAGGAGTGTCAGGCCCTGTATCAAGACCAGTCGGATTTCCATGGCGTTGGGGGCCCGTCCTTCATACTCGATTCTCCCACGCCGATGGGAGCTCTTCAGAGGGCTCTCCTCACTCTGCCCCACGGCTTGATGATTGGCAGATCCAGCATCCCCGGTGCAGGACTTGGGGTGATTAATCAGGGGCCAACACTGTCTCCTGGAATGCACTTCGGGCCGTTCGAGGGAGAGGTGACTACGAGAGAGAGTGCCGTAGAAAGTGCCTACTCCTGGGAGGTGAGACTTTGAAATAGTACGTATGTGTAATGAATGGAAAAACCGTTTGCTCCGTACAGAATAGGGATTATGAAGTGTGATTATTAGTGTGACTGTAATGGTAATCCATTGCAGGTTTGCAAAGAAAAAGACGAATATGAGTATACTGATGGTGCCAGAGACACGTACTCAAACTGGATGAGGTACCTTACATTCTAAAAACCCTATGCCATTTAGATCTACTGTTCTAAAAGCCTGTTCGTTACCGTAATATCTTCTAGTCTCAAAGTATTTTCTCGTACTCTGTGTCCCTGTTACGAGGTATGTTAACTGTGCTCGTAATGAAGAGGAGAGGAATTTACTAGTAGTCCAGTACAGGGAAAAGGTGCTGTTCCATTGCTGTCGTTCCATACACCAAGGGGATGAGCTAATGGTGTGGCCCAGCAAAACATATCTCAGCCAGAGCAGTGAAGCCTGGAATCAGATCTGGCTCAAGAAGTGCACTCCGACCGGTACGTCCTCTATCACAGTTTTGTGTCATTTGATCTGCTATGCCTTGTCATCCAATTTTTCTGTAAGATATGTTGAGTTTTTAAAAGAAAATCCGAAATCCCACCAGTATTTTATTTAACACTATCACTTACACGATGTCTAAGGTGCTGGCTTTTCTAAAATGGACATTTTTGTGTGTTTGAAACAATTATTGTAATTCATTTGAATGTTTTCCTTGTTATATGTTAGTAAGATGATCCTTTTTTTAACTCTTCAGTTCTAGAGAACAACTTAGTGATGGCTACACAGATCTTCCCCTGCTCCCAGTGCCAACTACCCTTCACCACGGAGTCCTACCTCCTGAGACATGCGGAGCACTTCCACTCCCCTCCTCAGGAGGACAGCTCAACGCCCGGCCTCGAAGCGGTGGAACCCGGCAGTCGCCCTCCCAACTCCCTGCAGCATCCGCCACCCGCCGCCCTGGAGGAAGCCGACGCGGAGACGGACGGCGAGGACAGGACGTGCCCCGAATGCGGGAAGACCTTCAAGCACAGTCATCACCTGAAGAGACACAAGCTGAACGTCCACTCCAACAAGCGTCCTTACTGCTGCGCCCAGTGCAGGAGGTGTTTCAGCCAGGCGTGTGGTCTGCTCAGGCACCAGCTTGTTCACAAGAAGACAGAGTGGGCAGCCGTCGAAGAGGCTGTCGATTCTACTCCTCCGTCCCAGACCTCGGAATCTGAGAACCCGCTTCCCGACGATGCGACGGAAGAACCCCCTGCAACCCCACCGGAGAAGGCAGCGGACGAGCCGACTAACTTCCCCCACAAGTGCTCGGCGTGTGAGAGAGAATTCACCAATCAATACCACCTGAAGAGACACATGCTCAGTGTCCACTCGAACAGCCGCCCCTACGGGTGCACGCTGTGCAAGAAGTGCTTCGGTCAGTCCAGCGATCTGGCCAGGCACCTCAAAGTGCACCAGAGGAGGAAGAGGCAAGCGGAGGTGGCGATGGCCACCACGGACACGTTCCACTGCGCCAACTGCTCGTTGTCGTTCTTGGAAGGAGAGAGCCTCCAGCAGCACGTGGCGCTCCATCACTCCGAGGAGACTGCGGGGGAGGAGGACCCCGAGAGCCTCTCGCCCAGGGACGGCAACCAGGACGAGGGCGATCCCAACTTCGTGGCGCCCCCGTCGGTCACCAAAGCCGCCGGAGTCGCCCCAAGGCCGCTCTCCCAGAGGCTGCAGCGGGCGGGGGCTCGGTCCAAGATGTCGGCCATAACCAGGCTTCTGGCGCCGAAACGGAGGGCGGTGGCCATAAAGAAGGAGGGTCCGGGCGCGGAGGCGTCGAACGGAGAAGGGGTGCCGAACGATCCCTCCGACCCGACAGCTGGTGACGCCAAGTCGGGAAAGTACAAGTGGTTCAGCTGCGGCGACTGCAAAGGCACCTACGGCAATCCGGAGGACCTGGAAGCCCACGCCTGCGTCAAGGCCAAGGGGCAACACCCCTGCCTCCAGTGCGACGCCACCTTCCAAAGGCTGGTCTCCCTGCGCAGGCACGAGCGGGCGGCGCACGCCCAGGGAGCGTCGCACAGCTGCGACCGCTGCGGCAAGGTCTACAAGAAGGCCACGGGCCTCCAGAGGCACCGGAAGGGCAAGGGCTGCGAGAAAATACACACGGCCGAGCTCTTCCCGTGCGCCCACTGCCAGTTCTCCTTCACGGCCAAGAGCTACCTGCACAAGCACGTGAAGCGGCACCACCCGGTGGAGTACGTGGCCCTGATGGAGTCGGGCACGGAGCCGGTCCTGACCCACGGCGAGGAGGCCGGCGACGGCGAGGGCCACACCTGCCCCCACTGCGGCAAGCGGTACGTCAACGCCAAGCGCTTCAAGGCGCACCGGTGCTTCAGCCAGATGGAGATCCTCTACCTGTGCACGGACTGCGGCAAGGGCTTCACCAACCACTACGGCCTCAAGCAGCACCAGCGGATCCACACGGGGGAGAAGCCGTACACGTGCCCGCACTGCGGCAAGAGCTTCCATTACGTGGGGCAGCTGAACGTGCACCTCAGGACTCACACCGGGGAGAAACCCTACCTATGCACCCACTGCGGGGAGAGCTTCAGGCAGTCGGGGGACTTGAAACGGCACGAGAGGAAGCACACTGGGGTCAGGCCACACAAGTGTCCCAAGTGCGAGAAGTGTTTCAGTCGCCCCCAAAGTCTCAAAGCTCACCAAATGCTCCACCAGGGACAGAGAATGTTCAAATGCACTCAGTGCGGGAAGAGCTTTTCGCGGAATTATCATCTCAGGAGACACCATGTGAAAATGCACTCGTAATTGAATTCTGAAATCGGGATGTTTTGAAGTTTCACCTTGCTTAAGCAATATCAGAGAACTGTATTTCAAAATGGCTAAATCGTTGCATTCTCTACTTGAATTTCTTTTCACTTTTGTTGTCAGTTTTCTTAAAGAAGTGGGTTTCTTTAATAAGAAATGTGTGTAGATGAATAAACAATTATATAAATGAAGGCTGATCTCTAACCGGAACAAGAGTTGTTGCTTTCTAGTTTTATTGAATCTCCCTATAACATTGCATTCATTTGTAAATTATTATTTTGAATAAAAAATACCAGACTTTTTCATCACTGTTCACCATTTATTCCACAAAACATACAATGCAAAGCATGTGCCCTGTACAAGCCTTAATTCTTATGAAAATACTCATAATCATGCCCATGAGATCACGTCTCAATACATCATCTTGACAATGTTTCCCAAGTCATCCAGATTACTCATCTTTTCCTTTTTTTTTAAACAAGATACTAAATATTCGTAGTTTCAACCGTTTGCATTGCTTGTGTGTTATTCCATTAGCTCACCACTCTGTCTTTGCTATATTATAAACGACTAACATAAGTAAAATATCTCGGTCTTAACTATAGAAACGTACTGGTATGATGACACACAAGTAGACTTATTTGAGAGTTCACTGAAGTTGTGCCCAAAACGGGCGGATCCGCCCGGCAGTGATTCTTTCGTGTGCTACACAGTAGAGGGACGTTGGGTACAGCTGCTGGTTTCCTCACTGTTCCAAGTCCAGTTGTGTTTCTCGGGGTGCTTTTTATCTTTCTATCGGTAGTCCTAATATCAGTTACACAAGTCCTTAAACAACATCCATATTGAGAGAAAAAATAAGCTAGTTCCCAGGTTCCTTTTGTGGCACAGCAGTTAAGAGAGGTCTCGTTTCCTCCGGTGAGTTTCACGAGCCGGTTAAAATCATAAAGGGATCGAAACGGAAAGGTCGCTCTCTCATTAATAACGGCTATTAATAAGCAGAAGAGTCAGGTGAAAAGTACACAAACAGCTCTGAAAGGTAGGCAGCAGGTGGCTCTGAGGTTCAGAGTGAGTTAGGACCACTACAAAGGTTTGGTTACAGGTCATCACTGTACAGGTTATTTTCTTAGTTTTTTTTCCCAGCCTTCTTCCGTTCCAGGAAAGCACCACAAATCTCGATGTCTCCGTCGATGCAATGCCCTTCCCAATTTGTACACACATCACATAAGTTATACACTGATCCTTGACCATTAGTTTATATTATGATAAATGTTATACATATATTAATAAAAATATATACAAACCAAAACTTTGTTTGATGAACCAAATACAGTATCGCATCTGTACAACCTCAGAGAGACAACAATTTCACAAAACGAGGCAGAAAGAAAAAGGAATTTGTTTTGGCAAGTTGAAGAAAAAAAACCTGGTCTCTAATTCACAAAAAAAAAAACTTATGATACTGAAGATTGGAAATCAATAGTAATACCAGAGCTCCACAGAGGTTCGTGAAACTATTTCATACTTAAAAAAGTTATTTTCTGTCGGGTAATTTTTACAGTGTGAGGATGTAAACAGAAAATGTTAAAAAGTTAAAAAGGAGTCTAATGGAGAAAGCCTGGGTGAACAAGGATGTGGCCAGAAACCAAGCTTAAGTTTTGAGACAAATACCCTGTGGTTCACTGCAAGTACAATAACACTATCTTTTTGTTCGCTTGAGGACGTTTGTCAAGGTAGAAAAAGGCTCTTTCGTTTTTTTAAGTGTTTATAAAGGTTCAGACTTCAGCTCTTCAACCCTGCTTTCCAGATCGGCCACCTGCATAAACGAGAAGATTGACAGACTGTAAGAGCATGGACGCCAATCTCGCACATGCACTGATCTCGGAGTCCTGGGCATGGCAATTTTTAATGAATACGTATTTTAACTTTATACTTCACATCAACGAACAACGCACGCACACACACACACACACACACACACACACACACACACACACAGCCAACACCCCTGTATTACCTGTTCCTGGAGCTGTCCGGACTCCTCCTTCAGGAGGGACGCTTCAGCACCATCTTGTGTACAACGCTGAGTCTCTTTCTTCAGGTACTCAATTTCTCTAGGTAAGTAAAGAACAAATTGTGAATAGTACCGGCTGCATGATATACGAGCAATCAACCTTGCATTCATGCTATTTCTGATCAATCAAGAAATGTTAACATAAAGCACTATGTTGTACTGCATTATGTGAAACGGGTCTTGAGACAAACTGTGACGAGGGATAAAAATGTTTTTACTTCTGCTGGTACTCCTTGATGAGGCGCTTGGCCTTGCTGTACTTGCGCTCCAGTGCCTGGTACTGGGCCTGGGTTTCCTTGAGGTGCTCGTCCACAGCCTGACACAGGCTCTGAGCCTCCATCCAGTAGCCCTCCAGCTTCTCCATGCGCTCCTTGTTCTCCTGCAGCGTCTGCTCCAGCTGGGCCTTGTCCATGCGCCAGCGTTGCTTGTCCTGCTCCGCATGGTTCATCTGTAAGGTGGAGGACATGCACACGCACGCGCGCGCACACACGCACACACACACACACACGCACACACACACACACACACACACACACACACACACACACACACACACACACACACACACACATACAAGAAAATGCTCCAAGTAGACAGACCTGGCGGTGCCCCTTGCCAGCTCCCACAGGGCTAAGACCGGTTAAATCTGGACTGGCCCAGTTCAAACTGCCCAGCGATACAGTGATGGACGTTTATATGAAAATGTGACTGTTCAATGATTTACGTAATGACTCCATTAGAGCTGTCACTCAACGCGGCTGCTCAATATATAACCATAACAATAATGTTACTTACATAGCGTCTTTCATGAACAGAAATAAAAATAATGGCTTTCATACATATAAAACATATTGTATATCCCATAGATGTATGTAATAATGCTATTCTAATTAGGATTCCCCCATACGGTACTCCATAGACAGATCAGCAGCACTGGAGATGTGGCTTTGGTGTGTGGACCTGGTGAGTTCTGCTCTGTGTGGACCAGGGGCCGGAGGAGGGGGGGGGGGTTTGTGTGTGTGTGTGTGTGTGTGCGTGTGGGGGGGGTGGAGGGCATAGTTACACGCTGTGGAAGGGCCATGACTAAACCCAGGAGGCCGTCACACTCACAGCCCCACGCACACACACACACGCAAATGCTCACACACACACACACACACACACACAAACACACACACACACACACACACACACACACTCACACACACACACCCACGCGCACACGCACGCACCACGTACACACACGGAAACAAGACACACAGTGCCACCTGCTCAGCAGTCTGACCTTGTTGACCTCTGGTGTCACATCTCACCTCCAAACATTCACTTTTGAACTCCTAGACGGCCAATCACAGAGGATCAGGAAGTACCAATAAAAAGGCAAGGTGCTGACCCCTTTTGACTTGTGACCCTTCATCTCCCTCCTGCTCAGCTCCCAACAGTAAGGAAATACCAGGGAGTTTGTTTCAGGAAATACTTAAGACTCAAGCTGTTGACGAATATTAAGAGTCAAAGAGTCAATGTTGTTTAAGCATGTTGGCAGCTTACAGTAATCCAACTTCGCGTGAAGATTGTGGTATTTAATCTCGCCCGAACAAGTGAACCAGTAAATCTGCTATTTAGTGAATCCTCCTCCATTAGATCCCTGAGCTAACGGTAAAGAACAACCTTGTGAAACGTCC
>JAVQJS010158173.1:0-15574 GCA_036024795.1 Galaxias rostratus
AAAATATTTTGTACCCCAATTCCCACTGACCATATCCCCGATCTGTACATACGATGCATATCGTAGTTACTTTTATATTATTTCTTTTTCTAGAATGGATATTTTGGCTCTGTTCTACGTAGTTGTTGACTGCCTTGTCATAAGAATTTCTTTGCTCAGAATGATCCTGTATTATCCTGTGCATTTGACAAATAAAACAATTTGAACTTTGAGTACAGTGGCCTCCATCATTCGTAAATAGAAGAGGTTTGGAACCATCAGGACTCATCCTAGCGGCCGTCTAAACTAAGCGATTGGTGGAGAAGGGCATTGGTCAGGGAGATGACCAAGAACCAGATCTGTCACTCATTTATAAAAGGTACATGGCAGCCCTCTGGTACATGGCAGCCCTCATGCACTGTGTGTTCAAGAGGTACAAATGCAATCTATGTTGCACACTTGAAGGGTCTCTCCTTCTCCCTCTAACACTATGGTTTTTGGTTTCGGTGAGTCTGTCTAAGGGTTGAAGGAGATCAAGACACACACTGTGTGCGTGTCCGTTCCTTAAGAAGAGTTTGGTGAAGGGTATGAAGGGTTCAGAGAATGTGCGTATGAAACTTGTCGGGTTCAGTACCTCCAACAAGATTAAGAACCACTGCTCTAACACAAACTTATCAATGTGTTGATTACTGACCTGAATAAGGCTTGTGAGGCAGAAAAGGGGCAGTGGGGTTTACCTCCACACTATTCATTAAAGCTTTTGAAAGAAAGCTTTACCTGGGTTATTACCTGGATGCAATTACCTGGGTGCAGCATCAATTTGAAGCTCATCGGACCCCTGTACTCACAAGTCTGACAAAATTGTTCATAGATGCATTAATAGACAGCATGCATTCGGATATAGCTAAAGACAACATAGATGACAACTGAGGCAAACTGTCAAGATAGCTTGGAGACATTTGGATCTAAAAGTGTTTAACCAGCTGAAGATCTAAGGGATTAAAAGACAAATACCACATTCACACTACTTGAAAGAGGGAGGTCTTGATTTTCCTGTGAACTTGTTTTAACAGCTGCTGTTGTTGCTGGAATGAGGAATCCTTTGGTATTGCATTTCTTTGTGTAACACCAAAAACTACAAAATAGATCTTACATAGATAATTTGTTGCAACTGGTGGTTATTTCAATTAAAACACCAAATTATTAAATTAAACTGCTTAAAATGTAAAGTACCAAACGAGTAGGGAAATAAATTAGTGATGTATAAATCAAAATAAAAAGGCATATCTTTATGAATTGAAGAAATGGAAATGTGTCAACGTGTGTGAATACACTAGCACAGAAATGCCAGAACTTTATTATGAGTTTGTACACTGCACTGACAAATAGCTATTTTAATTCATTCAGTGTGTGAATTATACCGAGTCAATCATTTAGGCTTTATATTGTATCGTAAATATTTGCTGGATGCCAAATCAGAAATGAGACAAAGGGTTATGAAAGCCTCAAAACATTAAAGTTACTAGCATGACAATTGAGCATTAGTTAGACAGACAGGGTAGCTAAAATGGTTCAGATAACATTAAGATTAGAAAATATATATATATACATATAGTAATTATTAGCAGTCGGCAATATTTTATTGCTCTAAACATCCTTACTTCTAAAGACGGCCTATGGGACGCGTGTAAATATTAGATGCGTCACCAAACCTTTTCGTGACCCCAAAGTGGGCGCTACGTTTACAATGTAGACGTACTCGAACAACCCCTAAGTGTAATCAATGGAAGATGGCGACTCGACTCCTTCAGAGATGTGCTAGTGGCCTAGGTCAGGCCAAAAGGGGAGCCCAGTCTAATGGCCAGATCGTCATTATAAGCAGGTCTGAATATGATAATTTACCGAGTATTTAAAGTTAGCAATTATTGCGAACGGTTTAAAGAAATGCGTGGTTTGTTGGCTGTCTAGCTTAGCAAAGCCCTTCTGGAAACCAATTTCCAAGAGCCTTCGTTAGCTATCATATAGCCGGTTCCTTATTAGCATTTGCAAAGACAGGTGAAGCGTCTCATTTCTGTGAGATTAAGCTTATTCGCATGCTTGCGCAAACAAGGTGTATATTGCTACGGCTGTTACGTTTCACTGCATTGCGTAGTGGTACGACTGCAATAATTATTCCTGCCAAAAAACACTCTAGGCTAATGTTAGCTTGTTATGTTTCTGTTTGGAAAAAGGCAGTCACTGAAGCTCAAGGTCAATAATGTTTGCTCCATGCAGCCCATGTTATGGACATCTTTGGAAAACACAGCTTGTCATTTGTAACCCAACCTCGCCCAAAACACGGTATATCTAATACCTAATAGCGGATCTGTCCTGTGGATTTTTATCACCTTCTATAACTACATACATTGACCCTGTGTGTGGCAGCAGCATTTAGCCTATCTTGTTGGAATGTAGCCATAAAAAAAAGTATACATTGCCAAGAAACCAGCCACCACTTCAACATACCAAAAAGCATTAACCCTTAATTCAAGTTAGAAAAAGCTAATGCAGCAATTTATGTCTTTAGAGGATTGGCATCTTCAAGTAACAGGGGCACAGAAGACAGCTGGTTCAAGTCACTTTTTGTGAGAAAAGTTGATCCAAGAAAAGATGCTCACTCACATTTGCTGACCAAAAATGAAGAGAGCAATCTCTACAAAATACAGTGTAAGTTGTGTGCAAAAGTGATTGCCAATTTAATTCTGTAAGCCAGCGTAGTGCCAACACTCATTTGTACTTGCATTTTATACACCAAATAAGTACGTTCTGACATTGTTTCCCCCATTTTTACAGTCCACAATGTTAAACCAGAGTGTCTGGAAGCATACAATAAGCTTTGGTGAGTGTACTACACATCCCAAAAATATATATGTGTTTAGGAGTGAACTGGCTTACAATTGTATTTGTTTTATGATCTATGTCATATAAGGCAAAACATCATTGCTGTAGTGTGGACTGCCTTTTGTCCTGCCCTGCTAAACAGGGCTGCTTTAAAACCCTTTTTTGTAAGGCTTTCAGGCATCCTGGCAAAAACTATAGTGATTTTGGTAAAGATTATGTATATACTTTGGATTACTAATAGAAAGTTTACCTCGAAAACAATCGTCATCTGTTTTAATTATGTCTTAATGCTGTATTCGAACAGAATGGACATTCACTACTCCTTGTTTGATGTGATCTTTCAATACAATGATTGATAATAGACCAGACAGTAATACAAGTTGTGGTCTATAGTTTCCTGTAGTCATTTACGTTGTTTTTTTTTTTTTTTTTTACATTAAAAGATTTGCTATGTCCGCTATGTTTCCTATAATAATGTTGGTTTAGGGTTGAGTAAACGTTTTTTTCATTGTGATCTCAAACAGTGAGGATATCTTTCCTTCCATCCACGCTGATAAGTCTTTGCCCTGTGAACTGGTGGGAACCTGGAATACGTGGTATGGGGAGCAGGACCAAGCTGGTAGGTTGGTAAAGCACAGAGGACCTATGCTGTATCAACAGATAGGGAGTGAGTGAGTGAGTGTGTGAGTGTGTCCGCAACAGGAATACATGTCCCACTGCACTGCAACATCTTATTGCTGATCCACATGCAGTAGAAAAAAGTATGAATACAAACACTGGTGTATAGAACCCTATTGGAGCCAACAATATTGATCTTTTGGTGCCAATCTGTTAGTAATAGACAAGGTTAAACCATATTACCTTAGTGAGGTGAAAGGTGAAACCTAAGGTGTTGTGTGTGGTTTTATCCAGTTCACATATGGAGATACAGTGGGGGCTACCAAGCTCTGACTGAGGTGATGAACAAGTTAAGACAGAACAAGGTAAAACAATATCTCTTAACAGTATTTCAAGTTAAATCATGCCTGTCATGCGTTAAATCATGCGTGTCTACATTTATCCTAAACACAGAGGCCTCTAATCATGGTGACGTTTGTCAATAGGAATTCACAGAGTACAGAAAGGAGAGAGGGAAAATGCTGTTGTCACGCAGGAACCAACTGCTGTTAGAGTTCAGCTTCTGGAACGAGCCAGTCCCCAGACAGGGGCCAAACATCTACGAGCTAAGGTCCTACCAGCTCAGAGTGAGTACGGCTGGGGCATGGTTTATGACAAACACAGACAACTCTAATCCTATGAGCTAAGGTCCTACCAGCTCAGAGTAAGTACAACTGGAGCATAGTTGATCACAAACACAGATAATTCACAGATGCCAGGGTTAGAGTTAAGGTCCTACTGCCTCAGAGTAAGTACGACTGGAACATTCCTTATCACAAACAGAGATTAAAGCTTAGAGGAGGCGATTGTTTCTCTTTGTGAAGAGAAAAACAATGTAAAGCTTTATAAGGAGTTATGCAATACAGGGAATCACAAAATTCTTATCTTTCATCTGTTTACTTGTTCACAATAACTAAAAATGTACAACAAAAAAGATGACTTGTCTCAATTGGTTTGAATTCAATTATAATAAATCAGGAATACTTTTAGATTTAAATGGATACATTTTAATAAGGCAATGTTTCTTTTTGTTTGTCTATCTCCAGCCTGGAACCATGATTGAGTGGGGAAATTACTGGTAAGTCTGTCGAAAGATTACATTTACATTTCTCATCAGTAGTTATAGATCAGTTGCTTTTAATTAAATCTCCTTCCAGCCCTGACTGAGAGAGAGCAGCTCCCCAGAGAGACTATTTTGAGAGATCTGTGCCACACATATTTAAGTTACATACATTTTTTTTGTGTCATTACTAACAGCTAACTAACAACTACGTTTGCCACAAGCATCTTTGTAGGAGCTTAAGCCTAATGCTTTTGAAACAGGAGACAATTTCACTACTCGGGTCTTTCTTCACTGTGCTCATTCTTTAATTTGTAGTGATGGTTATGAACCTGTCTGCCAAAACAAGGCTGCCACATGTTTATTTTCTACTTCCTCCCTCTGCTCCTCAGGGCCCGAGCCATTGGCTATCGTCAACACAACAGAGAAGCTGTGGGTGGATTCTTCTCCCAGATTGGACACCTCAACATGGTGCATCACCTCTGGGGTAAGTTACAGTATTAACCTCAACATGCTGCATCTCCTCTGGGGTAAAATACAGTATTAACCTCAACATGCTGCATCACCTCTGAGGTTGGAGTTACAGTATTAACCTCAACATGGTGCATCACCTCTGGGTTAGGGGTCACAGTATTAACGTGCCATCTTAACACATGCAGCTTACCCGGACCTTCAGTCACGAGAAGCTACAAGGAACGCAGCATGGCAGCACGAAGGCTGGGATGAAGTGGTGTATTATACAGGTGAGCAGAGGATCTACTGCCCCCATAAAACCGTTTTATTAGATGCAGTAGAAACAGTACCACTGTAAGGTTTGGACATACATTCCCATTAGTGATATGTAGAGTAATCATATCAAAAACACGGTTTTAAGTTGTTGTTTTTTTTGTTTTTGTTGCGTGGTTGACTTGTTTTGTTACCTGGGTTATTCATGTATAATGCTCAAGTTGCTTTTTATGTACTTTAATCTTTCTGTGAATTGTGAAAGGGCTTGCGTTATTCTGCGTTTCTTTCAGTTCCTCTTATTCAGCACATGGACTCCAGGATCATGATCCCATTGAAGGGGTCCCCGTTACAGTAGAGCAGGGGGTCTGGTGCAACCGAAGACACACCGGTATCGCCCGTTTTTAAATGTGGTTTTGAATGTCCCAAGATGTCACCGCTGCGGTGACTACCTCCTGTCAATGTTGCCAACCACCCCTTCTGATGATTTATTTTCTGTTACGTCAGCCTTTGTATTACTTTACAACAGCAAGCCATAGTACTTTAAGACAAAACGTCACCCAGCCACAGGAGGATTTTAGGACCCAATGATATGGTAGTATATTACTCATGCCATTGAAAAGATAAGTCCTGCCCTCAACATTGCACAAATTTGTACTCTTAGGCAGTAAAAACAAAACAAAAAACTGTCACTCTGCCCTCCTGTCAGTTGTTTGGTGACAGCCAAGATGTTGTGCCACTAATCATCACTTGGTAAACATGCTGCATCAAAAAATGAACAACGGCACCGGAGTATGGTACAACCCAATTATGGAATCATGGAAAGAAATGTTACTCTGTGTACAATGCAGTGGTTATTTATGTATTTATTTAATGTAAATGTTATGTTAATCTAATTACATTGTCCTTCACACGAATATTGCAAACTGCACTTTTTTTCTAAGATGTGAGTGCAGTAGGAAGAGCTTTAGCAAAGGACATGCATAAAACTGTATATTGTCTGAACAGATTGCTGTACGGTCAACGATTTCATCAAGTGTAAACTTCAACATTTTCATGAAGGTATTTTAACCTGAAACGTTCTCTGTGGTCATTTCCCAAGTACTTGTATTGATTGCGTTTATGGGCATTCTCCCCTTCTCCCTATGCATCATATGCAATAGGTTTGGTGTGTTAGTAATTGTATCGTTCTATAAAGATTTCTTTACAAAATATACTTGCATAAAGGTCACGTGGCGTGTATAATCTTAGCATCATGAAGAACTACAGCGAAGTACTAGAACAGGAAATGATATGCGCTGGCTATAAATTTGTAGTAGTCCCACTACTGCATTAAGCCATTTCAGTGTTAATGGTAACTAGCATGCTACAGTTTTTTCTGATCATTAAAGACTTGAGTTGAAAGAAAGTCAACAGAATTAATAAATATTTGAAAGAACCATTTGTCATTATCCAGTCTTTACAATTTGTAGTTGTACACAGAATGCGTACGACAACTGAACAGAGAACTGCTGGTAATGTTAGAACAAACATATATTAATTTTCCATGCCCACGGCACTTTAGATATAACAAAGGTCTGAACTTTTTCTGTAAAAGAAAAGTGCATAGAACAACTAGCTAATTAGCCTTCATCCACTTTTAAACGTTCCATACAATGGTCCCGAGAGGCCAAATGCACTGCGACTTTAGAAGACATGCAAACAGACAAGCAAATTAAGAAAATATCTACATCAATTTGACAACAAGTGTGCAGCAAACACAAAAACAACACATTACAGAAACACTGCAAGTATAGATGACACAAATACAAAAAGGTCACATTACAGAGGTCCTTTGTGTTACCCTTGTCACTTTTAGGTGTCCTCTGGAAACATTTCCCTTGTGTGGCCTGAATTTGCAGAACATTTCTGTAATGTGTTGTGTCGTCTATATTTGCAGCACATTTCTGTAATGTGCTGTACTTTTGTATTTGCAGTGCATTTTTGTTGAGTGTTTCAGTATTTGCTGCGCATTTCTGTAATGTGTTGTGTTGGAATTTGCAGCGCGTTTGCTAAATGCGACGCGTGTGTTTTCAAATTGATGTAGAAGTTTTCTTAATTTGCTTGTGTTTTGTCTATTTGCGTGTGTTCTCTTTAGTTATAGTTCATATGGCCTCTCAGGGCCACCGTAGGTTCCAGTATTAAAAAAATAACAACGCAAAAAAAAAACTAAATAAGTAAATTCTGACTTGTAGTGTAAACATCTTTTTCTTTGATTTAAAAACTTTGAGTCTGAACTAAAAATTGTGCAATAAATAATACCATTAAATGGCACACCAGTAGGTCAAATTGTAATTGTAACAGCATTGTGTAGCAATTAAAACAGTTAGTAAATACTCCTCGTCTAGGAACGTCAACGTTCTCAAATCTTTTCCAGTTCTTTTAGTAACTCCCCAAAACTTGTGACGTACCAACTGGCTTTCTCTTTGACTTGGGGCCTGACAACGTTTCCTCCAAATCCGATGAAGGCACTCTGAAAAAGAGAAGAAGATTAATGGCATTATCAAAAGATTTCAGCTGATACAATATTACATACTTTGGTATGTATCATGATCATAGTTTTCAATGTATCTTCCATAAAGTGTGCATTTTGTTTCAGTGATCTCTCTAGTTCTATCTGCAGCTGGTACCAAAGGGCCCTTGATACATCCAAAAACGATTTAAATGGGTCTATATTTAGACCAGCTGATTAAAAAATGCTTAATTCAACAATGCATGAGATTCAACAGCCTATTTTTTTTTCTCCGTCATAGTTCTGTAACTATGAAAGCAGCAATCGTTCCAATGAGTTGACTCTGGCCTGAGTAGCCTAGTCAGTAGTTCCATTGACTACACGTGTATCTATTACCTAGCTGCTTAATGACCGTGTCAACTGAAACTCCATCCGGTCGGTTTGGATGCAGCCCTCGACAGACGTATGCACACTCACCGCGGGAGGGCAGGCCTCGAGGTCCGTGGCCCCGTCTCCCACCATCACAATGTTCTGGAGATCATACTTCTCCTTCAACATGCTGATCACCTTGCCCTTCCCCCCGCTCTCTGCAGTGGGCTGGCTGTCGTCGAAGCCGGCGTACTCTCCTGGTAGAAACAGTGAAGGCTTAAATAGTCAAAAATAATCAACGCAACACGTGGGCAACATTTTGGTGGTAACGCATTCCTAATACATTTCTTCTGATGACTCATTGTAATGTCTATTTGAAAATGAAAAAATTGTGATCAGATCAGTCCTCTTGAAGTCTTCAAAGGAGCCCTGTTATGCTTTTTGGGGGTTTACCTTTCCTTTAGTATGTTATAGAGCTTTTTGAGGGGGGAAAAAGGTCTGAAAAGTTACAATCCCCGTGGTCCACGCTAAAGGGAGCTACTCTCTCTATCACAGAACAGAAAACACTGCTCCTAAAATTCCTAAAACAGTTTGTAGTCATGTTTTCTTCCATAACTTATCTACGTCACAAAGTCACACATTTTAATCATATTTGGCACGCCATTAACCAGAGCCAGTCAGAGCAGAGGTTTCCCCATGTCCAAAAAACGTTTTGTCAGAGGGAAGTCAACTGACCAATCGGAGCAGTCCTGGCAAGTCAGGAGAAGGGTGGGGGTGGGAGGGGGGTGTTAAAGAGATGGGCTAAAACAGACCATTTCAGACAAAGAGTGAATAGAGGTGCTGCAGATTCAGTTTAAAAAAATAAATAGTTTACTGAACATTACAATTTGTAAACCCTTTTCTAGTAGAACTCCTAAATAAAGGTATAAACATGAAAATATGCATAGTAGTTCCCCTTTAATACAAATTATGTCTAAATCAGAAAGAGATGCCGATATGTGGGGTATTATAGTTGATCATGCTAGCAATATGCAGTGACCATGATCACTATGCACATCATCTTTGCAACTGTTAGAGAAAAATGACTCCAAGCAAACAGTAGGGGTCGCAAAAATCACTTCCTATACTATATATAAATATATATATAGTTTAAATACTGCCTAGAGCAACTTTGTATAGAATTCAATTGTATTTTAGTTTCTTGCAGTGAAGAATGGACAAATCTACAACTATTTGTTTTCTGTTGCTATTCTCAGCAAAAAACTGCAACACAACCAAAGATTATTTTGTTGTAAAAGGTCACATTGTCCTCTCTAATAAAGGTCTCTGTGTGCCTTCCCAGTTTTCATGTCATTCAAAAGATTGAGAAGAATTATTATCTGGGGGTGTTTGTAAATATGTTTGCGCAATGTGCAGTGGGTTGGAAAAGGTTGGGAAACACTAGGCTAGAGGTCCATATTCCCTATTTCATCCAGATACAGACAACAGGTTGGGAAACATTCCAGCAATAAGCTGTTCACAACGTAAAGGCCAGCGTTACAGAACGTACAGCACATCCTCTCCTCAGACCTCACCGTTGAAGTAGAACTTGAGCCGGTTGGCGTAGACATGATGGACGGGAATGTCGAGCTGAGAGGCTACGTGTTCGACAATGCAGCGGAATCCACCGGATATCAGGAACACTTTGACCTTACGCTGATGCAGCTCCTCAACCAGCTCCCTACACCGTAACCAAACAACACTTTGACAATATGCTGGCATAGCTTCCTACACCGTACTAGAACTACACTTTGACGTTATACTGGCATAGCTTCCTACACCGTTACCAAACAACACTTTGACGTTATACTGGCATAGCTTCCTACACCGTAACCAAACAACACTTTGACGTTATACTGGCATAGCTTCCTACACTGTACAAGAACTACACTTTGACGTTATACTGGCATAGCTTCCTACACCGTACTAGAACAACACTTTGACGTTATACTAGCATAGCTTCCTACACCGTAACCAAACAACACTCTGACGTTATATATACGTTATTATACAGGAGTAGCTTCCAACAACATACTAGAACTACACTTTGATGTTACACTGACATAGCTCCCTACACTGTAACAGAACTACACTTTGACGTTACATTGATATAGCTCCCTACACCGTAACAGAACAACACTTTACACCAGGGTGCGCTCTAATTACACTCTTCACTGTAAGAAATTAGTAAACTGACATATTTAATTAGCTCTTTCTTTCTAGGCTGAGCAAGTCTACATGACAATTTCGACCAGTAAGAGTACACTTATTGATGTGCAATAAAAACTCAATCAACATGGCTGACACTGTGATACATAACATCCATAAATACATAATTATACTTTATTTACATTATAGGAACAAGCTGATGATTACGTGTAGTAAAAGACACATCAACAATCTTAAACCACTTACTTAATACCTGGAGTCAACTGGGGTGGGTGGTCTGTAATCAGTTTGTTCACTTGTTCCCTCGAACATCGTATGATGGACAGGCGCTCTGCTAAAGCTGTTTGGAACGTCATTGACCCACTCATGGCCTTGCGAGTCCTGGAAGGGCACAGTTTGAGTAAAACAACCAGCTAGAAGAGTACAGGGTTGATCACCGATAGATACTTGTCACATGACTGCTAGAGATTCGTCATTGTGGCAGCAAAGGTTTCTGGTTTATGATTATGATGTAATACTGTAAAAACTGGAAACACACTACAAACATTTCTGTGACTGCATCGCCAACACCGCAGAATTTGGCTAGTTCATCAATGCCCTCTTCTTTGATGACTGTGCTGTCAACATCGAAACAGACTGCATCTGCTCTCCGGAAGATCTCCTTTGTCTGGGATAGAGTTGACATTGTGCTGAAACAAAAACAGACACCATCAAAACATCTTTCTTTATTCCAGCAAAGCTTATTGGAAGGCTTTTGCCACTGAGATGTAAAGAATGCATGTAAGGAGGGAGCTTATTTGTTTTTGATCAAGTTCCTATCAATGTCACACATTGAAAAAGTTTAAGACCATCACATGTAAGAAAACATTTAATAATGAAAAAATAAGGTCATGTTTCACACCCTATTCCACAGGGCAGTCTAGGGGATATCTAGGCCGGACCACTTATAACATTAATGGTCTAAACGCCTTATTCACCATTTATTAAACAGCATAGCTACTATGCAATTAACCTCGCGTAGGACTCCAAACCGGATGGGCCGATACATTATTTACTTTACGAGTGATGGCTGCGACCACGTGTACTATAGGTAACACTATTTAAATGGATGTACAGCACAGCCTGTACTGTTGGATGCACGCTGCACATAGTACATAATATCTGCAAACCGGTTGCATCAACGACAGCTGATAAGTTAAAATACAATAATCCATGCGTATATAAAGTATTTGTGTTCAACAATGTATCCATCACGAAAATAAGTCTTGATCGTTTTAGTTTGTAATGTGTTGCTGGTGGAGAGTTGGCGTACCAAGACCCTGCTCTAATGCACTGATGTTGCATCACCCTGCTCAGTAAAAGGCTTGTCACGTGACTGGACAAGAAACAGATATAATCAATATACGCGCGGATTACAAAGATGTAACACACCGTAACAAGTACTTCTGTGCCCACAGGGGAGTATAAATTATGTAACACACGCATAGCTACCTACTTGCAGCTAAATGCCGGCCGGTGCCAGAGGCAAAACTTAAGCTTTCTTCAAAACCCTTGTTTTAATTAAACATGTAAAATGTGTACACTCAAGATGCTGACAGGCTTACCAGTACCTATGGTAGCCGAGCAGGTATAGCACTGGAAACCGTTTTAACATAAACCGACAATTTCCTGTGCCCACTACCCAGTTGAGAAGGAAGAGAACGTTGGTAGAATGCAGTTCGACTATTGAATGAATATAACTAGGGCCAATGGCAACGGCATCAGTCACGTTTGTTACCGCCCACAAGTGTTCCTAGTCCACCTACAGTTACAATAATACAACAGCTTGCAACAGACAGTGGTGATGTGACGTCATCGGAAATATTACCTTCAAAATTAAAGTCAGGGTGAAAGATTCTCTGGCGCTAAGGGAAGTAAAAGTTCCAATCCATGTGGACATTTTAACCCTTATCTGAAACAGAAGAGCCAGCACCACCACCAGGGTCAAATAAATTACACCTTAACTACATCTATGAAACCTTGTTTTATGTTGTATGTATTTATTTCAGTATTCTATCATGTTAATTTGTTGTATAATTCTCTCTGCCTCTCCTTAACCTGCTTAACCAGTTTAGTTCCACTGCAAGGTGTGTTATACCACTGGCACGAACCAAGGGACAACAGAGGTACAATAACCCCCAAAACCACCCTGAGGCAAGCCAGGCCAAACAAAAAACTACATTTAAACCAAAGTTTTCTATCTGTGGATTGAAACCAGTGAAGTATCTAAAAGCTTGGAAGAGTAAATACAAAAAAAACAAAAGACACTTAACCGAACATCCAACAAGTCAACCAAAACATTCTGCCAAGTGAGAAATACTTCAAATTAACTAAATAAAGTGAAAACTTGCAATAATTAAAACCATCCATCTATCCATATTCCGCCGCTTTTCGGCGGCTGCACTATGGTGTCAGCAAGCTGAGAAGGGTAGTTCAGTGATCCCTATCCCCAGCCATGCTTTCCAGATCTTCCTGGAGAATCCTGAGGCCATTCCTAGGCCAGATTATATCACAACCAGAATCAGAATCAGAATTCCTTTGTTTGTCTCACAACGGAGAAATGTACATTGTTGCAGCAAAAGAGGACAGTGCAGATAAAAGGTAACATAAATATATATAATCTCTACAGCATGTTCTGGATTTACCCCAGGGTCCCCTACCACTAAGGCATGCCCAAAAAGCCTCCAACAAGAGGCATCCTAATCAGAAGCCCGAACTACCTCATCTGACTCCTTTTGGCCCAAATGAGCAGCGGCAGTACTACGAGCGCCCCCCAGATGACAGAGCCCTTTGCCCTGTCACTGAGACTGAGCCCAGATACAGACACATTTCATCTGCTGGTATTTGTATTCGATTTAATAATTTCGATCACTACCCAAAGTTCCATAAGTGAGGGTTGCAGCGTAGACCAATTGGTAAATCGCGAGATTCATTCTTTCGGCTCAGCTCCTTCACCACGACAGTTTGATACAACGCCCCTATTACTGCTAATGCTGCACTAGTCCGCCTGTCAATCACGCTCCATTTATCCCTCGCTTGGGGCAGCAACTCAGTCCCAACCCAGAGAGAGCACTCCACCGTTTCCCTTTGAAGAACCAGGGCCCCAGATTTAAGGGTCTTTCCATAAAAATTACAAACAGAACTGCTGACAAGCGGCAGCCCTGGCAGAGCCCGAAAAAACGCATTTGACTTGTATTTGACTCCTCCTTTATCTGATCCAACTCACCATCAGGTGTTAATCAGTTGAAAGCTCAGCTCTTCTCTTTACCCGAGTGTCCAAGCCATACAGCCGCAGGTCTAACCATACGACCACAAAGTTAATCATCAATCTGCGGCCTAGAGTGCTCTGTTACCAGGTACAATTATGAACCTCCTTATGCTCAAACATTGTGTTCGTGATGGACGATCCATGCCGAGCACAGATGTCCAACAACAAAGCATCACTCTGATTTAGATCGGGCAGGCCACTCCTCCCAATCACCCCTCTCCATGTTTCTCCATCATCACCCACGTGGGCGTTGAAATCCCCCAACAAAACTATAGAATCACAAGACGGTTCACTTTCCAGGACCACACCCAGCAACCAAGCATACTCCAAACTCCCATTTTTGCATTAGCAAAGAGTCCAGCCCATCTCCAGGGCTTTGGTTCCAGAACCAGTGTCATGGGTAGAGGTGAGCCTAACTATATGTAGTTGGTACTGCTGCACCTCCTGCATTTACTCGGGTGCCTTTCCCAACAAAGACGTGACATTCCACGTCCCTGGGATCAGTCTACAATGCAAGGGGTCAGCATGCTAGGTCCCTGCCAATGCCTGCCATGGTTGGCATTGCACCTGACCCCATTGAGTATTCCTAATGGTGGTGGGTCCACAGGGTGACAGCTCCATGTCGTTTCTTTGGGCTGGGCCCAACCCGGCCCCAAGACCCAGACACCAGACGCTCATCGGTGAGCAACCCCCCCGGGTCTGGCTTCAGGTGGTAGCCGCATTTTCCCTATTCCAGGCTGGGTGCCACGGTGTTGTTGGTTTCAGTTCATTGTATGTTTTTTATTGCGCTCTGAGCCCTTTGACAGGACCATTTTGCCATAGTAGGCCTAATGACAACAACTGCTTCAACAACAACTCAGTAAGTTCAAAGTGTTTTATTTGTCAAACGCACAGTGTAACACGGGATCATTGACATACTGAAATAATCACTTTTTCCAATTCTTTTAATAAAGAAGTTTCTGATGGCGCCAAAAAATTAAAAAAGGTTAAGAAAAATGCATAAAAATGTGTAAACCAGTATAACATCTTTCAGTCAGGAACAGCATGATGAAGAAAATCTTTGCATATAGCATATAGTTATTTCTGTTATTTTGAAACAACTACAGGCCGAGATTTTTGCATTTATGTTCTAACGCGGTTTTAAAACATATAAGCCAGGTGAGCAATGCTTAACAAAAAAAAAATCACTTTTTAAAAACACCTGTTTTTACAGGACTGTTTGTGTAATTTTAGCTTTTGAATAGAGCAAACATGTGGCCAAATGGAAACATTAAAGTTTCATTTTGCATACAAAGGGCAACTCCTTTCTTTGGTGAAAATATACATATCTAATAGTATTTGATGATACTGTGTTTCTGGCATTCCCAAAACGGTTATATCCAGTCCATCCCCTGTTTCCCATCGCTGAATTCATAGTTAGTGTGGAAAAATCGACCATGTGAATGATCTGAAGGCTAGCTGAAGGTTTTCCCTGTTATATATAGTTCAAATCACCATCAGAGAAATCTCAATCTCTACCTCTTTGCTATATTTTGTGTGTGTATTATTTTTTAATCTAAAGCCACTACGGTAAGATTGTATATGGATATAGCTTTATTCTGAATGTGACCAAAGCTACAGACATTGGTGAATTTGAAAAACAAATCATTAGTATCAAAGATGATCGATTTTTTGTAAATACAAGATTGGGACCAAAGTGACCTACCGGTAGTTAAAACATACGCAGGATCAAACACAATTCTAAGCTAGACCACATCCATCCATACATCCATTATCATAACCGCTTATCCTATGCAGGGTCACGGGGGGCTGGAGCCTATCCCAGCTGACTTCGGGCGAGAGGCAGGGTACACCCTGGACAGATCGCCAGTCCATCGCAGGGCTAACACATAGACAGACA